>KE371041.1:813797-825028 GCA_000418225.1 Zizania latifolia
GGCCGACGACTAGGGTTATAGAGAGGAGAGAGGTGGCTGGTGGAGAGAGGGAGAGAGAAGAGGCGGGAGGAAGAAGAAACACCTCAAGGCAAATGTGATTTTTTCAAATTAACTCAAAATCCTCAATTCTTACAAGGGAGGGTTAGCCCCTTATATAGCCCAAGTGGACCATGGGGAAAGACACAAATGACCCACTTCACGAAAGTTCGCTAAAGACACCGGCCCACAGGGCAAAAACGTAAAATAACCCTACCGATATTTATTCGGTGCTGAACTTTTCGTAGCCGCTATGACACCGCTATCTCTGATGGAGAAAACACTTTTCCGGTAGATTTGACGATTTTAAGCCGAAGCCGTCAAAGCGTCCGTCGCCTCCGCACCGTGCACCCGGATTGGACCGATCTGACCCCGCTGCTCCTCAGCCCGGTGGTCGGTCGTCCGTGTACCTGAGACGCACCGGTTGACACCACGATGGATCATGTCCGCTTGCTGCTTCTGCTCCATGCACCTGGATTGGACCAGCACGTCCTCGCGATCCCTTTGTCCGACAAACGTCCGTCCGTGTACCTGAGTCACATGCGAGCTCCATCACGACAAGTCACTGTGCCTCCCCTCAGAGGACTTCTCCTCATCTTCATCCTTCTCTTCTCTTCTCATCATCTCTATTCTTCTCTTCAATCTTCACTTCATCATCTCTCCCGTTGACAATCACTCATCATTCCCATGGTATTCACCATGGCTCCTCAGTCTTTTACTAAGACCAACCTAAGAGAAATACCTCACACATAATTCAATCATGTCCACAAAACCAAAACAACGCTTAGTACTCTTAAAAGTTTAATTCATAGTCATTGAAAATTTCAGAATTGATATATGCAACATTTGTATGAAATTTTTACAAGTGCCTATCTTAGCACGACGACCACTGATCCAGAGACAGATGATGTCACCTGAGCTTCGGTCACATGACCTAATGTAAGGTTCTTGCATACACATGCAGTCTCTATTTCAATGGTCTAGTCATCTATGATCATCTCTAAGTTCATATCAAAGTGCAATGATAAACAGTCTCGTGAGATGACCTAGGCAAAACATTTTTTATGAATGCAGATTTTTTTGTGCTTTTGCACACTTTCTTTTTGAACTTTCTGTGCTTCTGCACCCATTGAAAGCAAAGCGAGAAGAATCCAAAGGTTTAGTGAAAATATCTGCCAATTGTAATTTAGTGTCAATAAAAAGAAGCGTAACATCACCTTTCTCCACATGATCTCTAAAAAAATGATATCGAATATTAATATGCTTTATTCTAGAGTGTTGCAATAGGTTCTTAACAATATTTATAGCACTTGTGTTATCATAATAAAGTGGAACATGATCACAGTTCATTTCATAATCCTTAAGTGTAGAAATAAGCCAAAGAACTTGTGAGCAACAACTAGCAGCAGCAATATATTCAGCTTCAGCAGTGGATTGTGCAACAAAAGATTGTTTTCTAGATGACCAAGCAACAAGAGATGTTTCCAAGAAATAATATGTACCGCTAGTACTTTTCTATCAATTCTACAACCTCCAAAATCAACATTAGAAAAAGCTCTTAAATTAATACTTGAAGAAGTAGAATACCATATGCCAAATTCTTAAGTAAACTTAAGATACCTGAGTATACGCTTGACAACTTGACGATGTGAAGCACGAGGAAAAGTTTGAAATCGAGCACATAAACAAACAGAAAATTAAATGTCTGGCCTCGATGCAGTGAGATATAAAAATGAGCCGATCATGTTGTGATATTCTTTTTGATCAACAGGCTAACCATCCTTATTATGATCCAAAGTAGAAGTAGCTCCCATCAGTGTAGAAATCGGCTTATAATTTTCTATGTCAAAACGCCGAAGAATATCCTTAGTGTACTTACTCTGATGAACAAAGGTGCCATCTTTTGTTTGTTTTATTTGTAGTCCAAAAAAGTACGTCAACTCACCCATCATACTCATCTCAAACTCTCTACACATAGTCTCAGAAAACTTGGAAACCAAAGAGTAAGATGAACAAACAAAGGTAATATCAACCACATAAATCTATACAAAAAGTTGATCATTGCCTTGCTTGAAAAAAACCAAATTTTATCTACTTTTATTATAACAAAACATTTTTCAAGCAGAAAAGTTTTCAACCTATTATACCATGCTCTAGGTGCTTGTTTGAAACCATACAAAGCTTTAGACAACTTAAAAACATGATTCAGGAATTTTGGATGTTCAAAACCAGGTGGTTGTTTAACATAAACTTGCTCATTGATAAAACCATTAAAAAAGTCACTTTTAATATCTATTTGATACAATCTAAGCCTTTAGATGCAGCAAAGGCTAAAAGGAGTCTAATAGCTTCAATTCTAGCAATAGGAACAAAAGTTTCATAAAAATCCAAACCTTCCACCTGAGTAAATCCTTGAGCAATAAATCTAGCTTTTTGTCTAACAATTAAACCATCCTCATTCTGTTTATTTCGAAAAACCCATTTAGTTCCAATAATGTTATGTCCTTGAGGTGGTTCAACCAAATTCTAGACTTTGTTGCATTCAAAGTTTTCAAGTTCTTCATGCATGGCATTGATCCATGATTCATCAGTTAGAGCATGAGAAATATCTTTGTATTCAAAATAAGCAACAAAAGCTGAATGAGCATGAGAGTCAGGAGAAGCAAACCTGAAACAAGTGACACGCTCATACAAATTACCAATTATTTGTTTAGGAGGATGTTGACATTGAATGTGCAAAGGAGCAGAGACATCTCGACAAGTGTCTTGTTCAACATCTTCGAGGGATGAAGTGATCTCTCGAGGCGCATTTGAAGTTGTCGAGACTTCATCTCCTTGTGGTCAGTATTGCTCCTCGACTGCCTCTAAGTGCCTGTCGGACCCGACTCGGACGTTGGTCTGACCACCAACCGCATTAACGTCTTCATCATCACTTTCTTCAATAAAAATGCTCTCATCCTCCCCTGAACCTGCATGTGCACCTGTACCTGTAATGTCAAGTTTAGTACTTAGACTAGCCTCATCAAAACTGACTTCATAAGTCTCCACAATCTTATTAGTTTCTAACACAAGTACACGGTAGCCACGAGTATGAGCAGGATAACCAAGAAAAATGCTATCTTGAGATCTTGCTTCAAATTTATCCAAGTTTCTAGATTTTAACACAAAACATTTGCACCCAAAAACTCTCAAGTGAGAAACACTAGGTCTATGTCCAAAACAAAGCTCATAAGAAGTTTTGCATAGCTTTGATCGTAAGAAAACTCTATTTGAAATATAACAAGCTGTACAGATTGCTTTTGCCCAAAACTTCGTAGGAGTCTGATGTTCATCAAGCATAGTGCTAGCCATCTCAACCAAAGTTCTATTTTTTCTTTCAACAACACCATTTTGTTGAGGAACTCTCGGTGATGAAAACTGATGTTTAATGCCTTTTTCAGCACAAAAGTACTCAAAAGATAAATTCTTAAATTCAGTACCATTGTCACTTCTAATTACTCTAAGTACTCCAGAGAGTTCAACAACAAGTCTAAGAACCAAGTTTTGAAAAAGACCAAAAGCTTCATCCTTAAAAGCCGTGGAGAAAACCCAAGAGTATCAAAAGAAATCATCAACAATGACAAAAATGTACCACTTTCCCCAAACATAATGAACTCAAGCTGGTTCAACAGTATCCATGTGTAAAAGTTGACCAGGTGCAGTTGTCATAACCAAGGTAATATGAGCATATGAGCTAGAAACCATTTTGGCATGATGACAAGAAGAGCAAACTAAATCACCAAGACCTTTAAGTTTTGGTAAGTCACGAATAAGATCCAAACCACTAACAAGAGTGAGATGATCAAAACCAACATGGCCAAGTCTACGATGCTAGAAGAATAAATCTTTAGAATCATTGGTAACTAGACATTTAATCTTAGAAGATGAAGGTAAATCAAAATCAGCTTTAAAAACTCTTCCAAAATGTGAAATCTCAAACATAAGACCACCAGAGACATCAAGAACTTTACAACTAGATTTTTTAAAGCACACCTCAAGATCCTCATTAATCATTTATGATACGGAAAGCAAATTGTATTTCAAATTATCAACAAGAGTTACATCTTTGAACATGAATTTATCACTTAACTTGACTGTACCTTTAGCAATGACAGCGCTTATAGAAGCATCCCCAAAAGTCACCGATTTAGACCGGGATGCACGTGTGAGGGAGGAGAACCAATTTTTGTCATCGGACATATGGTGTGAACATCCAGACTCTACTATCCATATGTTCTCCTTCCTCGCTCTCGAGGCCTACACATGAGAATATGTTGAGGTCTTAGTACTAGGGTTAGATAAAAGAAATTTTGGAATGCAGTACTGAGACACCCGACTAGAAACACTGGTAGAAACAAATCCTCGAGCAAAACCAGTGTCACTTTTACCTCTTACCAAAATAGGGCGCTGTCGATCAAACCATCTATTAACCCTCGGTCTGACCACTGAAAAAGGTTGGCCCGACCATTTCGAATGTTGTGGTCTGACTGCTCTACTCAATTCCATAAATGATCGTTGCTACTTATGTTTAGCAAATGATTTTTTTCTGTTCTTTTTCTATTGTCATGCAAGTCTAAAACAGAACTAAACCAAGTGTCCATCTTTTCTACAATGTAACAATTATACTTCACATGTTTAGTTATTTTAGATGCAGAAGCAATTTCACTTAATGTTGCTAAGTTTGACAAGGTTCCAATAGATTTAAAAACTATTTGCTTTGGTTTTGGTTTAACATCAATCTTACCTCTTTGAATAACCTTGATTGCAGTAGGTTGATAAGAAGTAAAATAAGCACGAGCATCAAAACCTAGTCATCTATTATTTGTGCTTATTTTAGTGTATCCAATAACATGTTGAGGTTCTTTTTACCAGTTAAAAAACATTGTAAGGATCTTTGTAGATAATCAACTTCTTTTGTCAAAGTAACACAATTTTTATAAACATCAACAATGCTCTTTTGTTTATGATAGTTTGAACAAGACAACGTCTCATGAGTAAGCAAGTCATTTTGCAAAAGTTCAACTCTACCATAAGCATTTTTCAGTTTCAATTCAAGCAATGAACAGTTTGAACAAGAAATTAAATTATGTTTCACAATGATTGAGCTCTTAAGTTGTTTGAATTTACTACAATATAAAGCATTTACCAAAGTACTAGCAAACAAAGCAACCTTCATCTTTTTTAAGTGGTTCTTGATAATAAATAATTCATCAACAACACAAGTAAGCATGATAGTACCAATAGCAAAATAAGATTTATTCTTGACAATTTTATCATTGAGCTTATGAAGAGTAGAAGCATGAGCATCCCTTAAAATAATAATTTTATATTGTAAAGCATCACATGATTTATATAAATCATCATCAGGAATAAGAGACTTAAGCTTATCAATTTCAGAATTGAGTGATTCAACAAGTTCATGTTTCTTAGCCTTCTTATTGCTTTTTCTCAATTTATTATCAAGACGAAAAACAGCTCGAGCTAAATCATCATAAGTAGGTTTTACCATATTTTCGTTACTGAAAAATTCATCCTCTTTTGATCCTACCATGTCACCAGCCATGGGGCATATTCCAGTCAGGTCATTCTTCTTGCCTTTGCCTTCATCTTAACTTCCATCGCTCATTGAGTCCACATCACTCATATCAATTTGATCGAGGGCGACAAGGACTTGATGCACCATCTTTTTATAGTTGCGGTTCTTCATCTTGCTCTCTTTGGATGGGCGCATGATGTCCTCCTTTTTTTGAAGATTTCTTGAGTTTGGGATAGTTAGAACGAATATGGTTGGTCTCACCACATTCAAAGCACCGAACAGGACCGCCTCTTCTTCTGTTTCTTACATTGTTCAAAGCTTTAGTCACTTTTGTAGAAAGCAAAGCCAAATCCTCCTCTGCATACTGCTCAAATTGTTCATCCGACAAGGAATTTGAAGCAGATAAAAAAACACTCGAAGATGATACAAAAGAAAAGGACTCATTAGAAGGCGAAGAAATCAAAGCCATTGATTTAGGAGACATCTTCCGTGAAAAGATATTCAATTCATGAGTTTTCAATTTTGAATAAAGGGTATCCAAAGTAGGAGTAGTCATATCCACGGACTCTTGATTTAAAGTAACTTTCATCTCCCAAACCGACATATCAAGCCCACTAAGCAAATGTCTAGCAATTTTAGAATCAGTATAATTAATAGCATAAGAAGAATCAACTGAACGAAGATTTCTAAGAATTTTATTAAAGCGAGCAAAATACTCATCCAAGCTTTCACCGGGTTTCATCTCAAATTTCATGTACTTCTTTTTATACACGTCTTTGCGCACTTCCTTCATTGTGGAGGAGCCTTTATGATAGGCACAAAGAGCATTCCACATCTCATGCGCAGAAAGAAAATGAGAGATATGATCAAAATCAGAACGCCCAACACCATTGATAATCATGTTTCAAGCTTTGCAATTTACCTCAAAAGCAACCTTATTAGTGTCATTAACTTGATTATCATAAGGTGGATCATATGGTTTAGAAATATTTTCTCATATGTCAAAACCCTGTGACATGATATAAGCCTCCATCTTTGTTTTCCAAAACTGAAAATCAATTCCATCAAAAATATAAGGCTTAGTAGAAAACCTCTTGGATGCCATGGTGATTGTTTAGATCGGTTAAGATCAAAACAAAAGAGAAACCAAGCTCTGATACCAATTTTAAGATTGAAATGTACTAATCACGGCGACTAGAGGGGGTGAATGGTTGCAGTACCCCAAAACTAACACCAAAAACAAAATCAAGAAGCTAATTCCTGACAAATCGGCAAAAATCCTGACTAGACTGAAATTCCTGAGGACTCAGGAAATTTTCTGAGGAGTTCTCGAATTTCCCGAGGGCTTTCTCAAGGACTCAACAAATTTCCCGAGAGCTTCCCGACAGCAGAAAACAGCCTGACCAAGGAAAGGTAAAATGAGTGTAACTCTAAAACTGTAACTCGGATTGATCTAAAATTTTAACAAAATAAACTAGACTTCAATACAAAACTTTAACGAGTGGTTTCACTCAAATCCTAATTCTCAATCAAAAGTTATGATCCTTGGAAAATATAGTAGCGTAAAAACAGAGCAGATCTAATCCAAAAATTAAAACCTTAATTACTCATAAAATACGAGGAATTAACCGATGAATCTTTCTAGATCTCTTTCTTAATGTCATAGCAAGGTTTTAGATGAATCAACTCGAATTAAATCGCAAGTAAAAGCAAAATCACAGGATAAGCTAAAACGATGTAAACCAATGAATATTAAGAAGAAAGAATTCGATACCACATTTCTTGATACTTGAAGATGAATCTTTATTATATAAGAGTGTTTACAAGGTGCATCCAAAGCACCCCACACCAAATCCACGTACAAAGCCCTAAATGGAGAGCAAAATGCTAAATCCTAATTTTTCTCTTAATCCTCGTTCATGTTATGCTCTCCCCTCTAGTCTATTTATAGTCCCTCATGGCGGCCACCATAAGCCACGAAAATAACAACTTTAGAATTCTAATCTAACTAGGAATCCATATCTCTTACTTTTCATCAAATCCTAACTTCCTCTAAATTTTCCTCCTTTCTATATCTACACACATCCCGCGTATGCCATATGGAAACCTCGCATCCTTTCCACATTAGTACACATCCCCACGTACGACATATGGAAACCTTATCTTCACGTGCCGCATCCTCTAGCCCGAGCCTCCCACATAACATTCTCGACCGTTCTGAGCCTCAACTCCTCCCCAAGACTAGCTCCGATCCCATCATCGATCACGACTCGCCCTCAAGCAATGTCTGCACATGAACAAACCAAGAAACCCTTTTCTCGAGCACAAGTTTTTTCTAACTTGACTCAATTAGTCCAATCAATCATAACCAAAAATCCTTTCCTCGAGCACAAGTTCTTTCCAACTTATCTCAATCAATCCAATCATGATAAACATTGTGTATTTATTGAATAAATAATTTAAAGCACATGATCTGACTCGAACATCAAAAATCCGAGTGATCCAAAATCCTGAGTGCTGAAATCTCACGGGTGCTGAAATTCCCTTGAGTGCTGAAACTTCTCGAGAGATGAATTTCCTCGAGGGCTGAATTTCCTCGAAGGCCAAGTGCTAAGTGCTCGACAAGAGTGCTTGATAACTCAACCAAAGTGCTCGACCATTCAAACCAATCAAAACCAATTTGTTCAACACGTATCAATATCAAACTAATTTATTCATCACTTATCAATAATCGTACATATGATCTCACAATCTCCCCCTTGATGAACATATTGGCAACACCATTAAAAAGTATGAAGAAATTTTTGATTTTCCAAAGCACAAGCACAAGCACAAGCACAAGTTTTTCTCCCCAAAGTTTTTCAAAGAACGAGAAATAAAACTCCCTCGAAAACGATTGCAAATAAAAGACAATGATTTTATCAAAAACCAATTTTCCCTCTAAGTATTTCTCCCCCTTTGACAATGATTTCATCAAGTGAAGCAAAAGAGAGAAATTATCATGAGAACATTTTTTTTAATTTCTTGATTTGAGAGTTTTGAAGCATACCAAAAGCAATCTATGTGACAAGGTTTGCAATACAAATGAAATAGATAGATCAACCAGCTAACAATCAAGCCTAAAAGTCTCAAGATGAAACCAAGCCATAATTCTCAAGTTCAAATCAGCACTAAAATTGAATGATTTCAATGATTTATAATGTCAGCTTTCACTAGAACCAATATAAGAGAAATACCTCACACACAATTATGCCATAAAACATGGTGCTCTCTTTTCGAAGACTATCGACTGAAATGCCGAGGTCGACGAGGGATTGGTGGAAGAGAATGTCCAACCCGCTCCCACCATCGATCAAGACCCGCTTCATGTGTACTTTGAAGATTACTAGGTCGACGACCAGCGGCCATCATCCGAGCTTTAGGATACTGGTCCATTGATCGCTTCGGCTGAAGGTTATCGGGACCTCTGACTACCGCAGTCATTGAATCTCCTTGAACCCAGTGGCATTAACCCGTCGGTCTAAGACCTTCTGCTGCCATTTTGTTTTGGTTAATGAGGGGCCCCCGAATATGATGTTAATTGTATTTTGGGGTTCCTAAAAGTCGTTGTCATTCTAGGGTCGGCTATCTTTTTTGGAGATGTTATCATTGTCCTGGCATTGCTTGCCCTGGTGAGGATTGTTTCGAGATTTCTTAACCAACGCATCTTGCAGGGAGTAGCATTTGCGCATGGTGTGATTGCCTTTAGGGTGAAATGGGCAAGGTTTGTCCAACTCCTCCCGCATCGACTCGTCCTCTTAGCGTCTTGAATTGTAAGCCACCGCCATAGTCCTTTCTGTTTTCATCTTCCAATCCTGCATGGCCTGAGAAGATCTCAGGTGATCGTCTTACCACTAGGGTGATAGTGTGTGATCATCCCTAGTCTGACAAGATCGACCCTCATGACGAGAGCGCTCTATCCTTTCTCTTCGAGCATCCTCGCTATCGGCATACTTCTCTGCGATAGAGATCATGCGTGCTATTGTCATTGGCTTCTTTCTTATGAGGACCCCGTGCACCTTAGATGTGTGGTGTAAGGCTTCAATGAAATAGTTGATTATATCCTGCTCCTTGACGTCCATGACTGTGGTCCATTTCTCGGAGAACCTCTGAATAAAACTTTGAAGAGATTCATCCTCCTTCTATCACAATTGCTGTAAATCATAGTGGGTACTGGGCTTCTACCACATTCCCTAGTAGTTGCCAATGAAGGCTGGACGAAGTTGTGCCCAGGAGTTGATAGAGTTCCTCGACAGGCTAGATTGCCAATTGTTGGCGGAGTGTGAGAGCATGACCAGCAATTAGTTCGCCATCACCCTCTCATCGCTACTAGCCATGTGGATGGCCCTGTAATAGAGTCATAACCATTGTGAGGAATCTGTCTTGCCATCATAAGGCTCAATCCCCAACTGGTGGAATGACTTCGGTCATCTTACTCACCTGAGATGACTTGTGAATGCGAGGAAACTACCATTGTGGCCTCGACTCTTGCTTCTCCTATGATTGTGGTGGTTTTGACTCTCGCCGCTGCTAGAGCTGCTACTGCTGGTGCTACTGCCAGTAGTGCTACTGCCACCGCTAGTGCTATCACCGTCATCCATTTGCTTGTAAATTTCCGAACGTATTCTATTGTTCTGTCTTCTCGATGGCGGCGTGAAGTGGTTGCCACGCGGACTATCACCCGAAGGGGTCCCGCCGCATAATGGTTGGTACCGACCGAAGCTATTATTCTCCTTGTCTTGTGGGAAAGGAGAAGGAGGTTAGGCCAGAGCCAGAGCTAGGGTGTTGATCTACATTGCTGCTGCCTAGGAAGAAGCCTTTGCTTGTTGTAGTTCTAATGTATCAGGGAGAGAGCCGAGGGCCCTCTCGATTGCCACCAAATTAGCAATGGGAGTCTTGAAGACTCTCTGTGTTGGGGAACGGGTTGGCTACGCTAGCACAAAAAACTTTTCTTTATCACATTCAACTAAGGAACCATGCGAGTAATGAGATCATGGATCGTTACCTCTAGACGTGCTAGGACAGTGGAAGTAGAGTTGGTGAAGCGTGTCCTTGATCAGCTCTGTCCAGCTCTGTTCAATTATCGATGGCGAAGATGATGCAGCACCACGATCTCCAATGGGAAGAAAATCAGCACCGCAATTGTAGCGATGCCTCTACGGTATTCACACGTATAGAGAGGGATTCATCGTGCGCCGGTATGCTAGTACCACACGTGCGGCTAGGGCAGGTGCTGCGGCTAGGAAGAGGGCGGCTAGGGCAGGCTCGGCCACAACAGGTGCGGCTAGGGCACTATTCTAAATAGAATAGATCAGATTAGTTTGCCCTTGCTTCTCCTCATCTTATATAGAGTCCATGAGGAGTCATGGTAGACACCATGAGGTGATGAGTGCTTGTCAACCGGGGAGATGATGTCATAAAGAAGATGAGAGGATGAGAAGACTCGACCGTGACGGAGCTGTCGTGCGACTCAGGTACACGGACGGGCGTCGGCCGGGCAGAGGGGTCGCGGAGGCGTCCGGTCCAATACGGGTGCGTGAAGCTGAAGCGGCGAGGGTTGATCCGGTGTGGTGCTGATCGG
>KE371041.1:826217-840287 GCA_000418225.1 Zizania latifolia
TGTTCGATGAAATGTCCATGAGGCTGAACTTCGAGTGTTTGATCTTGTGCATATGAGTGCATTGTTACGCGTCTTTTTCTGTAGAACGTATACTGCACTCATGAACGCATTTTGACAGATACTTGTCTTTTCCTTGGACAATTTACTCCTGAGAGTACTTTTTCATGGAGGGTGTATCGACTTGCCTTGAGCTAATATGTTAGCATAGTATTGTGCTAAGCACCTTGAAATCATTCGCAAGTTCGATACAAGAGGTTGAGAAATTTCTTTTTGTTTATCTGCTGTGATTCGCAAATCCAATATTTGAGTTTGAAGAAGGTTTCTGAAATATAAGTATCGACTTGCCAGGTGTGACTTTTATCTGTTCAAATCATGAACTAAATCATATCGAGTCACTTGCAAGTTCGAAACTTAAATTTCAGAAGTTTTATTTTTCCGTTATATTTTTATTTTGCGCCCATTCACCCCCCCTCTGGTCGCTAGTTTCAGTCCTACAGTCCACTAATGGGCCTTTAATCAATATTAAACCCATCATGACTCTAGACCCTAATGGGCCTTTATTCATATTAAACCCATCATGACTCTAGACCCTAATGGGCCTTTAATCAATATTAAAACCCATCTGCAGATCCAATCTGCATGCCCGATCTCCTCTAAGGCTGATCGTCAACAAGCCAGACTTGAGTCTGGGACTTGGGGTCAGAAGTCGGGGTTGGCCCGTCGAATCCGAGTCGGCACTCAGACTCAGGGTCGGCAATTGGGGTCAGCTAGCGTGCCTGAGCTTTTGACCTTCGAAGTTTGACTCCTCCATGACTTAACTCTAGGGCATATAACCATCAATCTCCCACTTGCATTAGAGTCGATTCTTGCAAGCTTTGAATCCCATCCCCTTATGCGTGCGACCCGATAGGTTCATATGTAACCGGCCGCTACCTAGAAACCTTTTCTGAATTGCAAGTCAATAGCGGTACCTAGCAGCACATATTGGCTCCCGAATACATACAAAAGATTATATCAACTGAACCTTGATATACTCACGCACCAATCCCTTTACCACACAACATCAGTCAAGCTCAAGGCGAGATTCATGCCACCCTTGTGAAAGCTCGACATTTCACTCGAGCAAGTAGTGGATTAATCATGATTAACTCTTTAATCATAGTGGTATGGCCATGCACTTTCCCAATCCAACTATCTCGAGGGGCCTAGAGGCATCTCTCCCATTATTTACGAGGGGTAAATTCTATTTTGATACCTCACATTCTACGACATGTTTTATAACATACCCGAAAGTAACCTTTATAACTACCCAATTACGGAATAGCGCTTAGAAGCCCCTAAGTATGTTACTACACATTCTGGAATCAATGACGATCTCAGGTCAAAGGATTCTGCAAGTACACCATTTGAGATGACAACTAATGGCATATAAAAAATAACAATCCCAGCAGTATCTTAAGGTGGGTCTATCCAACACCATGTTCTCTAATATGTGTCCACATCACTGATTTGATATCTCCATATCTATGATCCGTGAAACATAATCATCAATCAGTCAAATGTGTTAATCTATAAATCATCTCTGTCCCACATGATGATATGAGATTAGGGATCATTTAGAATAACAACATTGTAAAACAAAAAGTTTCATCTATAAGTCATATACCCCACATGATGATATAAAAATGTCTTAGGTTCATCATTGTCTAACAATAATATGTCGTGCTACCCCATGGTTAGAAACACAAACCGCTCGAGTGCATGACTAACCCTTTTCGACTGACATGGGGCTGGTGTTTCGACAACAGGTTCTGCAACATCTTGCATATCGAGTTGTGGTTCAATAGGAGCTGAAACACTTTTGAGTGGTTCCTGAACTTCTTCGAGTCACACCATGCTTTCACTAACTCCTATCAAGAGAAACTCTTTCTCAAGAAAGACACCATTCCGGACGATAAACACTTTGCTTTCTTCGCGGTATAGAAGTACTATCCTTTGGTTTCCCTAGGATACCCCACAAAGAAGCATTTATCAGATTTTTGGAGCTTATCAGACGTCAAACATTTTACATAGGCCTCACAATCCCATATCTTTAGAAAAGACAATCCGGGACGCTTCCCAGTCCATATCTCATGTGGCGTCCTCTCTATAGATTTAAATGGAACCCAATTTAAGGTGAAAGCAGCAGTTTCTAGAGTGTATCCCCAGAAGGACAATGGAAGATTAGATTGACTCATCATTGACCAGACCATGTCTAACAAAATTTAGTTCCTCCACTCGGACACCCTATTCTATTGAGGCGTGCCTGGTGGAGTCAGCTATGGAATAATTTTACATTGCTTTAGATGATTATTAAACTCATGGCTCAAATATTCACCTCCACGATCCGATCGCAGAAATTTAATTGTCTTGCCTATATGATGTTGTACCTCATTCTGGAACTCCTTGAACTTTTCAAAGGATTTCGACTTATGCCTCATTAAGTAGATATAACCAAATCTACTAAAGTCGTCGGTAAAAGTGATGAAGTACTGAAAACCACCTCTGACTATAGAACTCATTGATCCATATACATCTGTATGTACAAGGGCCAACAATTCATTTGCCCTCTCACTTTGACCAGTGAAAGGCGCCTTAGTCATTTTGCTAAGTAAACAAGACTCGCATGTGTCAAATAATTCGAAATCAAAGAACTCTAGAAGACCATGTTTATGGAGCTTCTACATGCGCTTCTTATTTATATGACATAAACGACAATATCAAACAAAAGTGGGATTCAAATCATTAAGTCGAGGCTTCTTCGTATTAATGTTATAAACATGTGTATCCTCGAGATTCAGAATATATAATCCATTCAACAATGGACAAGTACCATAGAGCATACCATTCGAAAATATCGAACAACACTTGTTCTTTATTACGAATTCATAACCATCTTCCTCCAAACATGAAGAAGAGATAATATTTCTGCCCAAGGCAGGAATGTAATAACAATTATTCAATTCCAAAACTAATCCTGAGGGTAGCGACAAAGAATAAACGCCGACGGCCAACGCAGAAACTCTTGCACCATTGCCGACGCGGATATCCAACTCGCATCTTGCACACTTTCTTGTCCTATTCAGCCCCTACAACGATTTGTAAGTATGAATCATTGATCCGGTATCAAATACCCATGAATCACTTGGATGAGTAGCAAGATTAATTTCAATATCATTTATACCTGAAGTGGAAGTCTTACTTCCCTTCTTCTTTTTGAGTTCTTCCAAGTACAACTTGCAGTTCCTCCGCCAATGACTAATCTTATGGCAGTGGTGGCAAATATCAGAAGTAGTAGGGCCAACCTTGGACTTTCCAACAGGTTTAGGCTTAGAGCTCAAGATCTCACCTGAAGCTTTAGCCTTGTCCTTGCGTTTTCTCTTCTTGCTATCCTTCTGAACCGTCATCACATGACTAGAGGTTTTCTTAATGTTTTCCTTAGCAATCTTTAGTATCCCATGTAATTCAGCCATGCTTTTCATCATGTTGCTCATATGAAAGTTTAAGATGAACGGCTCGAAGCTCGCAGGGAGCGACTAGAGAATCACATCCGTAGCCAACTCTTGGCCAAGGGGAAAACCAAGTTTTTCTAGGCTGCCAATATAACCAATCATCTTGATCACATGAGGACTGACTGGACTGCCTTCTGCCAACCAACACGCAAACAAGGACTTTGAGGTGTTGTACCTCTCGGCCTGAGCTTGGTTCTCAAACATGCCTTTGAGTCCCACGATCATATCGTAGGCATCCCTGTTCTCATATTGCTTCTGAAGCTCAGAGGACAAACAGGCAAGCATGAGACAGCTAACATCAATTGAATCATTGGCGTGCTTCTCATAAGCCCTCCGATCCGTGGTAGATGCATTATCAGCTGGTTCATTAGGATAGGGCTCCTCTAGAACATATTCATTTTTCTCTTGTTTGAGAACAATTCTCAAGTTTCTATGCCAATCAATAAAGTTTGTTCCAGAAAGCTTTTCCTTTTCAAGAATTAATCACAAATTAAAACTGGAAGTGTTACTAGCAGTAGGTGCTATGATCTACAACAAAAATATAAGTTTTAGCACTATGCTATATGAATCTTCTATCAAATAAAAGATGTTCCACTACATGATATACAATCGTTTTCCCTCTTACGACATGTAGTGGGACAAGATCTATATTCAACTAACTTCTAGTGAGCTTTGGCATCACTACTAGAAAACTAGTGACATAGGTAAGCAACACTTTGCTAATCACATCCCTATGTGACTCTTGTTCATTGGGGTGGTATCCAATGTCTCGACGCCCAACTCCATGCTCCAAAGCCCAAAACCGTTTTGATAGCTTTGTTAAGCAAACCAATACTATGCTTGTGGATATCTGACATCCACCCTAAGTGGTTAAGATAAAAGATGGCACTCTGCTTTGGCAGACCTACCATACAATGATCAAAAATCTTTATAGGTGCAGCTATTGGAAAGGGCATCAAAGGCTCTTAATTTTCTGAGAAAAACTATTCTAACATGGTAACGATGCCTACCGCACACAGAACATGAAAGAATAATATGACAGGAACATAAGTAAACATCACAGGCAATTATATTAACTGTGACATAGTATGGCCCTTCTCACATAGTGATCTCCATCTACATGGTTCCTGTCCTTTGGGTCATCAAGCTTCAAGCCTCTATGATCTTGTATCAGTCTATTACATCTAATAGCACTATACAAATTACATGAAAAGAAGCATTACATGTCGACACGCAGGTCGTACAATAATAGAATAGCCTTGGGCTACAATTAACCATGACACACAGGTCATGAAAATTACATGCATGCATCATATACATCACATGGCCATACCAGTCACAACATTCTCTGCAAAAACGAGTTAAGCGTCAAATCTATGCGTGACTAAAAAGCAGAACCGAAACTTCTAGCTCTAAGCCCAAAACTTCTGGCCGAAGCCCGGAACTTTCGGCTCAAAGCCTAGACCTTCCGAAATCACCCTTCTGCATCGAATTTATTTTGGCCCAGAACTTCTGGCTCAAGGACCGGAGCTTCCGAAAATAACCTTCTGTACGGAATTTATTTATGCTCAGAACTTTTGGTCCAACCAGAACTTTCGAACCCAGAACTTCCAAAAATAACATTCTGTACCAGGATTATTTTAGCCCGGAAGTTCCGGCTGGAGCCCGGAACTTCCGAAAATCCGACGTAAAAACAATAGATCTAATCTATTTCCACCACATATCACCTATATGTGTATGATCCAGATCAAACACTATGCACGTAGGCTCTGATACCACTGTTGGGGAGTGGGTAGGCTATGCTAGCATAAAATAAAATTTTTTCTACCCCGTTCAACCTAGGAACCATGCGAGTAATGGAATCATGGATCGTTACCTCTAGCCGCGAGACGGGCTAGGGCAACGGAAGAAGAGTTGTGGAAGCGCGTCCTCGATCAACTCCACCTAGCTCCGTCTAATTGTTGGCGATGAAGATGATGCAGCCTTGCGATCCTCACGTCGAGATGATCAGTGCCACAATTGCAGCAGTGCCTCTACGGTATCGACACGTACAGGGACGGGATCACCTCACGCCGGTATGCTAGTACCATGTGTGAGGTTAGGGGAGATGTTGCCACAGCAGGTGAGGCTATGGGAGAGGTGACGGCTAGGGTTAGGGGAGGTCCAACAGCAACAGCAGCTTTTTACGCCCTAGCCTCTCCTCTCCTCTCCTTATATAGAGTCCTCTGATGGGCCTTTAATCAACATTAAAACCCAACTGATCTAATCTACACGTTCAGCCTAGAAGTTTCAGCCGAGGCCCGAAACTTCCGAAAATAACATTCTGTATCGAATTTATTTTAACCTGGAAGTTTCGGTCCAACCGGAACTTCTGAACCCGGAACTTCTGAAAATAACATTCTGTATCAAATTTATTTCAGCCCGAAAGTTTCGACCGAAGCCCGGAACTTCCGATTTATCCAGAATTCACCTCTAGAGTAGGCCTAGAAGTTTCGGTTCCTCCAGAACTCACCACCAGGGCAGGCTCGAAAGTTCTGGTCCAACCAAAACTTTTGGTTCCTCTAGAACTTTTCTCTAGGGCATATTACCATCAATTCTTTCTTCGCCCGACACATCAGAGACCAAAGGAGATGGCAGAGAGCTATGGCAGAAGACCCAGCGAGGGAGAGAAGAAGTATATGCGAAGATGGAGAAGCTTCATTGCGGGGCCGAGGAGAGTTCTGTGAGTTAAATAAGAGCGCTGCCTCAGCCATGACGTCAGCCACGACCGTTGTGGGGGGCATCGCTTTGATTACTATGCACTTTATGGTGGGGTGGATGGGACGGTTCTGTCTCTCTATCCGCACCCACCGCCTGTGCCAGCGCGTGGCCCTGTCAGAAGCAGAGGCATCCCCTCTATCCCCTCAACTACAGTGCATTAACTATGGGCAGAGAAGACCAAAGGACAACTTTTCGTGCGCACCGGCGGAGCCCATGATGTTTGGGTTCCATCTACGCTCGAGGGCTACCACGCTCGGGGGCTTGCGCGCCTGAGACCTTGCATGCTCAGGGCTTATGCGCTCAAGGACTTGTGCGCTCGAGGACCCACATACTTGGGGGCTCATGCGTCCAAGACTTTGCGAGGTTGGGGGCTCGTTCGCCCAAGACCTCGCGTGTTCGGAGGCTTATGCGCTCAAAGGGCTCCCACGCCTAGGGGCTCGTGTGCCCAAGACCTCGCGTGCTCGAGGGCTTAGGCACCCAAGGACTTGTATGGTCGAGGGATTGAGCCCCGAGGACTCGAGATCAGCCATGCTCAGGACGTCATCGGCCTCGGGACCTCGATAACAGCCTTTTCCTGACCAAGCTTCAACACGAACAGCTCCAAAGGACAAGATCATCAACAAGCTTCGAAGAGGTTTTTAAAGGGTTTATCGGAGGCTAGAAGTTCCAGAAAACTTTCTTTGCAGATTATTTTTGACCCTCGAGTGCACCTCACATAAAGAGGAAGACTAAAAGTTTTTTTAGGATTATCAGACTTCAAGCAGAAGTACAAAAGATTCAGATTAAAAGAAGAGTTTTTCCCAGCTTGTTCAGTCAAAGATTTTCAACCAAGCTAAGAAGAGCTCGGGGGCTGTTCTCAGAGATGTGACCCAGGTACCCCGCAATGGACTTATCAGTCTGGACCGAGAGCAGACCAAGTCTAGCATTGTAGTCCGGTATGGCCCATGGAGAGGGGTTCGCTTCTGATAAGGAAGGTTGAGTCCTTATCGGATAACTAGATCCCGGATATAGTATGTGGAGATATGCTTGTACCAGAATTCATGTAATTAGGGAATTAGCACCCGAGTTTGATAGACAATCTTAGATCGACTCGAGATAGAGTTATGGGTTATTGGACTCACCTCCTGAGTATAAAAAGGAGGAGAGGCACCCCCTAGAGGCATCTATTCATCTAATCATCTAACTTCCTCATATTTTTCTTGCTTTCGACGTCTTAAGCCTCCATGGCTTAATTACGTCGTATTGTAAGCTCATCCACCATATTATACATCCAAAACACTAGACATAGGGCTATTATTCTCCGAGAGACCCGAACTAGTATAAACCTTGGCTCTTATTTACTAGAGTCAACCATCGGGTTTGAAGATGTTACGCTTTCCTTACACATCTAATCACCAACTCGGATACCCTCTTAGGTGAACTGCTCGATGATTCACCAATACAAAGTCATAAGAAAAGTGACGCTAAATGATTCATTTGCTGTCTTTTATAGGGTCATGAGTCATGGCTAGGGCTGGACAAAAAACTCGTAGCTCGCTCAGCTCGTGACCAGCTTGGCTCAACTCAGCTCGTTCTGTTTTTCTAACAAGCTGAGCAGATGTTTTAGCTCGTTAGTATAATGAGCGAGTTCGAGTTGGCTCATGAACTACTCGCGAGCTTAACGAGCTAAGCTCAAGTAGTCAATTCAACCCACTAAAGCAACAACAAAACACTATATGAGAGTGCGAGACTCATTATTTTGTAATTTATAAGTAAATGGTAGTATCATTAAATCTATATATTAATGATAGAGTCAGAAAAAATAACTCTTGATGATTCATTTGATGTCTCTTAGCGTGTGTTTGGTTGTAGGGATGGGACATAACAGGACGATCTCTCTTTTCTTAGCATTTGGTTGTGGGACAAATGGGACAGGATCATACCACAAAGGGAATATTCCCGCTGGATGCAGGATGAGACGGTCCCGTAGAAACGAGCGGATGGTGGCGTCCCACTTTGCCCCCGTCTAGCTCCGTCTCATGCAAGCTGTCGTCGAAGCTCCAAAGAAATCACCGGCGGATGAGCTGCGCCGAAGTCGAGGACGGCGAGGGAGGGGTAGGGGACAAGGGGCAGGATGAGGCTTGGCCAGCGCGTGGAGGCCACGCGGTGGTGTGGACGGCGACCGGCGCGTGGAGGCCTCGTGACGGTGGGGACGGCGACCGGCGCGCAGAGGCTTCGCGACGATGGGGACGGCGGCCGGCACGTGGAGGCCTCACGGTAGTGGGGATGATGGCCGGCGCGCGGGACTAGGCGAGGCCGGTGTCGAGGAGACCAGAGCAGATCGAGGAAACCGGAGGATGGGGCTAGAGAAGAATAGGAGGCGGCGGAAGACCTGAGGCAGAAGGCGGGCGAAGGATGAGGTCGGCCGGAGTGCAGATGCGAGCTCAGGCGCACGGTGGAGATCGGGGAAGATGGAGAAAAAAGTAACGGAGGATGACATGTGGATCCATTATTACTGTTGCTAACGGTGTTACAGTTGGTATTCATCCTCCAACCAAACAAAAAATTAGAATAAACCCATCCCGTTCAACTAAACACGAAACGGGATGATTCCATCTTAAAAACCTATAATGAAACGATCTCATCTTATCTCGTCTTATAACTAAACACATGTTTATGGGCTCATGCCAAGCTGATTCACATCACACAGTACAGCCGTCGCCAAGCTGGCAGGTGGGCCCCACAGCCCCGTCGGGGGCCAGCCGCCTGCCTCTCCTATTTGAGAGCGAGAGGGGTTCGCCGATGATCAATTATAGATGTCCCTGGAAGAATTAGCTAATTGCGAAATCGGACAGCTCAAGCCCAGCGAGGCGGGAACATTTTACTGTAAAGCCCCTGGTTTCCCTCTTGTTCCGCTTCCACTCCTCCGCTCCTCGCCTCGTCCTTCCCTTCTCTCTCGTCCCGGGGGAGAAGGAGAAGGGCTCCGGTGGGAGAAGCCGGCCGCCGTTGGCGCTGCTGCTGAGGTACGCGTGACCCGCTCGATCCTCTTCCTCTGTCTCGGGTGCATCTGGTGTGTCTTGCTGCTTGCTGCGGTTTTATGTGCATTGGTTCTTATCACTTGTCTAGTTTCGTAGTAGATGCAGAATGCTAGAGGGGTTTTGGGATCGAGGTGTTCTTGGAAGGAAAGGATTGGATCTAGAACGATATTACTGTTCCTGCACTTGTCGTGACGATGTAGTTCTAGTCAGAATCGTGTAAACAGGAAAACGGACAATCTAGTCTGAGGGCACTAGTTCTTGCCAAATTCGCATGAACAGTCGTTGTGTACAGTCAAGTAGGGAGACGGAGCTTGCCGGTTGTGTGGTAGTGGAGTCACATGTGTATGATTGCCCAGGCAAAGAAACGTTAACGTCAGGGAGGGCAAAAGGTGGTAATCATGTCATCCTCTTTAGTAATTAGGATAGGTGTTTAATAGTGTGTTTCTGTCCATTGTGATGTATTTCTAGTGCACGAGTGTTGCTTTTGGATCTTGTCTCTCGAGTTCTGATTGTTCGCATATAATGATAGTGTGATTCTATGATGCAGTTCAGATTGGGGAAGATGGTTGTCCAGGAATTCACCGTTGATCTGAACAAGCCTCTTGTTTTCCAGGTTTCGTTTGCTCTCTCTCTCTCTCTCTCTCTCGGTGCTCTTTTGCAATATGATTTTGCAGAACCTGTCGTTGAAAATCTTATCTTTGCCATGTTCACCATTTATGTTGCTTCTGAGCTTCTCTCTTACAAACTCTTAGTTTTTTATCACAAGCTCAATTGCTGAACTGCTGAATTGTGATTTTCTAAGCAACACATGTGGGAGGAATTGTTGTTGTATTCTTGCTTATGAAAGAACCCCATGTAGTTGTAAGATTCTGGAACTTAAATAAAACTAATTCAGTTGCTTTTTTGCATTTGAAGTAACCTACGTTTTGTTGTGGTCTGAATTTTATGGATGAAGGTCGGCCATCTCGAGGAACGTTACCAGGAATGGGTTCACCAACCTATTGTGAGCAAGGAAGGTCCACGTTTTTTCGGAAATGATGTCCTGGAGGTAATGCACACTATTTTGTTTCATTGTTAATGATGATTTTGGAAACTGAGCTGTCATAACAGAATCTTTTCATGTCCAGTTCTTAACACGCACAAAATGGTGGGCTGTGCCAACCATATGGCTGCCTGTCGTCTGCTGGTTGCTTGTGAAATCTATTGAGATGGGTCATACTATTCAGGAAGTAGCTGTAATGATCCTGTTTGGAGTATTTATTTGGACACTGATTGAGTATACATTGCACCGGTTCCTATTCCACATTGAAACAAAAAGCTATTGGTAAGAAATTATCAACCTTGAGTTGGTAACATTTTATTGGGTCTTCCTTTTTCTCAGCAAGCACCTTTTGATGCAACATTTCAGGTCGAACACGGCACATTACCTTCTTCATGGTTGCCACCATAAGCATCCTATGGATTCGCTCAGACTTGTATTCCCCCCTACCGCAACTGCAATTTTGTGTGTGCCGGTATTTCCCTTAACACATTATACAAGAAACAGTAATGCTAATGTGTGGAGCATAGAATTTGATGAGAGTGGAGCTTATGTCGCCATTCAAAAATTGCATTCACAAGACCACATAACACGGCCCATTTAAATCAAGAGAAAATTTCCCTTTTCAGTTCTGGAAGCTGGTAGCGTTCTTTGCAACTCCATCTACCACTCCTGCACTATTTGGTGGTGGCCTGTTGGGATATGTGATGTATGACTGCACTCACTACTACTTGCACCATGGACAGCCATCCAAAGACCCTGCAAAAAATCTCAAGGTGACAATATAGTTCCCCTCATATAAAGTTATAAATTATCTAGCTGTTCCATCCAAAGGCCCATGAGGCTCACGTTCCTCACAAACTTTGCTCGTTATGCAGCGGTATCACCTCAACCACCACTTCAGAATCCAAAACAAAGGCTTTGGCATCACTTCATCACTCTGGGATGCTGTTTTTGGGACATTGCCTCCTCCGTCGAAGACCACCGGGAAGAACAACTGAGTCACTGACACATAAATGTATTCTTTGCTTGGGAAATTTTAGAGGATATGTAATATATTGAGTTTAGGCACAACGCTTGTTCTATATTTCTGGGACGGGTTCACATGTCCATTCAGTTCGAATTCCTGTGGTGTATTGATGCCTGCTTTGATGTGGGTGAAGACATTTCATTGCCTTAACATCCAATGTTCAGATAATGGGTTGGTCTTGCCACGTTGCGAGCAGCATCTATTCGTCTGTCCAATTACAAAATCCGTCGTCTTTTCTCGAGACTTTTTTGCTCAATCATTCAGAGTATCAGATACTCGCAGATGCGAGGTGCCCTTTTCTGGGTCCGTATCACTACTGTCATGAGCTGTCTGGGAGCTAGATCTGTGGCCAAATAGCGTTTATGTATCATGAAAATAAAGAAATCTGAAGCCCTACAGATTTATTGGAAGAGCGCACAGCGAGAAAGCCAGAAATGTACCACGGCCCTCACAGCGAGAAAGCCAGAAATGTACCACGGCAAGACGGCAACAGGTCTGACAAAACATGTTACTAACTTCTTTCATGTATCTCGCAGCAACTAAGTGGTTTGGCAATTCCTTTCAAGTATCAAGTATCAACTCAGACCCCATATATATGTTTATGCAACCAACCGGTACAAATCCCTGAAAGCCATTAAGCGAGCCAAAGACTTGTCCATCGAAAATACCAGACAAATTAAAACGTGACAAACATGAAGCCATTCTTGCCGTCGCAACAGATCGCACATGAAATGCAGACATAACTTAAGGCCAAGTTCAGCGATCAATGTGTCTTCTGTTTATCACCGGATGCCCCAGTTGAGTCGTCTCACCAACAATAATTTTGTCAATCATAATTTCAGACCTACAAACAGTTGGGACATTTAGAGCACATGGGAACCATCTAATTAAGTTCAGATGCCCCTAGTGCAACATTTATTTCCTCAGAATCACGAGCCCATAACATCATTCGTTGTAACATAACCAATAATCCATCATCAACTGAAAAGAACTAATTTAGTCTCAGGAAATCTGTGCCTATTGAAGAAATAGGTATGTTGTGTTGAATATGTGAGACACACAAGAATAGATCAAGTCGAGAATGATAATAGAAACGATGATATACATGAATACATGATACGATAAGGGTAGCACTAATTGAAGTAAAACTTGTCGAACCCTAGTTGAGATGGTTTGGATATATCCAATGAAAATCTCTAAAAGCACTAGTGTATAGAAAGGATTGAATATTCCCAAAGATATAGTCTTAAATAGGAGTGCATGAAAAGAATCTAGTCATATGCTTGAACTTTAATTAATGGCTTCTTTTAGATTTCCACTCTAGTTTACCCTAACTTACTTGGGATTGAAAGAATTTATTGTTGTTGTTGTTGTTGAAATCTGTGCCTATTCAAAATGAAATGTACACCAAGCAAAAATGGAACGGAAAAATTCTGTGCATAGAACTTGACACAAACAAATAGTAATACATTGCCAGACAAATGAGTTGCCGTGTTGGTGTACCAGCCCATCTAATATGGGGGATTTCAAGAGTAGATCATACGGGGTGAATTTTTAGGTCGCCTTCTCTTCCTGTTATTCTGAATCTTCGGCTTTTCGGTCACTAATGCATACATTTTGACAGCAAATAATTCCTTTGGAAGGTCTTTCTGGTCCTGTTACAATCGAACAATTAGATGATTGACAGGAAAAAAGTGAAGTTTGTAGTTATGACATGAATACCTTAATGCTGTGGACATACAAACCACATTTTTTAAATAGCTCCTTGAAGTATGCATCAGATCTAGTAACACTGTTGTCCTCCTTGTCCAAAACAAATCCTGACAGCCAAATAGGTATAATGTTAATTTTCTCTCAAAAATTATAACACATTAATTAGATGAACCATTTGATATAGTGACTCACTTCTCCTTCAGGACAAAAAATCCATCAGGTTTGAGCCCAATCTGGAGTCAACATTATTAGTCTAAATTTAATTAGAATCCATACTGGAATATCCATATATGTAATCTTAACTCTGATTTTATCTCAACTACTAATAAGTGCAGAAACATGAATATTGATTGTCTTCATTCAAAAAAATTGGAAATAGGCTGAAAATAGCAGTACAACTCACTTACGAAAATAGCAGTACATCAAACATAATTATCAAGGAAGAAGTGGCAGCATCGTTGGTTCATTAGACAGGTTTTTCAGATATATAATAAACAAACAATTCTGTATTCACACATAAGAAGTTTATCTGTAAGCCATTGTATCAAAGGAAAAAAGATGATATTCCCTTTCCTCTAAAAATCATGATACATCACTATAACATGTTTCTGCACACAACACAAATGTTAGAATCTATAATTTCAAGCAGGGGCGAATACTTCATTACAAACAAAAACAAAATGGTTATAACAATAAATATACATAATAGTTGAGCCAAACATGTCACCTTTGCACGGTTAAAAAATGAAATAAAGTCATCATCAGTAAGTTGCCCTATATACCACTGAATCCATATAACATCATATCTTCCTTCCTCAGGAGTGAAGTCCTGAAGCAAGAAATTAATGTTATCATAGGGAAACGAAGAGGCAAATAGCAAAGGGTATCAAACTTGCAGTAACAATGATCTAAAGTAACCTGAAGGGGTACACAATAAAAGTTAGCAGCCTTGTGTGTATC
>KE371041.1:840297-862049 GCA_000418225.1 Zizania latifolia
CCTACTTCCATACACCCAGCAAGATTTTCCCGTGCCACCTCTAGAAAATGGGACACTGGCTCAACAAGATCCACCTGACAACCCATTTCCAGTTTAACACCGACCATTGGAAGATACAAACATAGCACACCAAAACTAATGATAAATATACAGACAAAAAGAAAAAAAACATTAATAGACATGTTCCACTAGAGAAAAAACCAAACACATTGGTCTTGCGAATATATCATCATGTGGGCACAACAACAGAAGCTGCATTGAGAGAAGATAAGTCTACATGATCTAACAGTGTCATGGTACTGAACTATTGATAAGCATGCAGGTATCCACGATTACATTTCAACCTCAGAGTTTGTGAAAAAAAAGTTGCGTACTGGCATACCTCATTGAAATGCCTGAGAAGAAAATTCTTTGTAACCCGCCCAATGCCCGAACCACAATCTGCCATAAATTCAGACATCAGACAAGTGGCTAAGTAAATCACGGGGAGCAGGCGAGGATTCAAAAGCTTTGGCAATTAACACTCGGAAGGGCTGAGCAAAATCTTCCACATAAATGAACTCACCGAGGGCGACGAGATGGCGATTCGCGGTGCCGAATCGCTCGGCAAGGAGAGGACAGAGGAAGGCGTCGCTGCCCTTGACGTCCATGTCGTTCACGCATCCGTATCCTCCCAGGACCCCCTCAGTAGAGGCCTCCACGCCCTAATACACCAAATCAAGGAACTTACAGCCGAATCCACCGCGAGGAATAATGCATTTGGATTGGGGGTTTAGGGTTTAGGGAGGAGGGACAGGTGAGTGCTCTTTACTTGCCAGTAGGTGATTGCCTTGGAGTACCAATCCTTGCGCTTCCCTTCGCCGCCTGCCTCCTGGCCGGCTTCCGCGTTGCTTCCGGCGGCGGAGGCCGGAGTGGCTTCAGCTACAACGGCGGATGCCGGGGCAGTGGCTGCGGTACCAATTTCATGCGCCCACATCTCAGTGGCGCTGGCGAATTCCCGGCCTGTGGAATCGAAGCCACAGGAGTCCATCTCTCCGGCGGCGGCGGCGAGGTGGCAGCTACTTGCGTGCAGTGGCGGAACCAGCATCTTGATAGGCCTGGGGCTCAAAATAAGGATAGGCGTGAGCTTATTTGAATGTATAGATAGGAGTGAAAGCGAAGAAGATTCAAGTGATACCATATTGAACAAGCAATGGAAGCTAATGAAATTTGCAATCAACCAAAAACAAGCATAACCCTAATTATATACATATATCTTTGTTCTTTGCCTACACATAGTAAGATTTTTGCGCTCCATAATGGAAAATCATATACCAGCGACAAGCATTGAAAGCTAATGAAATTTGCAATCAACCAAAAACTTTTCCCATTAACCATACCTGAACCAGCAGAGGGACTCCGGCCTAAGGAAACAACTGTGGCAAAAGTGATGACGCGCAACCCAGTTTTTGTTATGTCCGACTCATCAGCCATTGAGGCACTGCAAAAGATGGTCAAAGGTCTTGATGCCATTTTTGGTTTCCAACATCATCATCTGTTCTTCATTTTACCTTTGTTTATTTTCATATATTCGTAGAGCGACGGCAGTCAGCAGGCAGGAGCGGCGGCCGAAGGAGCCAGGAGGCGGACTGGCGGAGGCGCGGGCGCTGGCCGGAGTCAGGGGGCGGAGGCGCGGGCGCTGGCCGGGGGGGCGTTGGCGGAGCGTGGCCGGCGGGCGTTGGCGGAGGAAGCGGAGGAGACTGGAGGCGTATGCATGGCTAGCGGGCGTGGGCACAATCGGGCGGCGGAGGCAGGGTCGCAGCCTCGCAGGGAACTCAGGGGCAGGGGCATGCGTTGTTGCTAAGGTTAACTCAGAAACTGTGCTGTTGCGTGATGGGCCTGGCTGGTAGGCTGCTCTGGCTGAGGCCCAGCCTCAGCTTTAGACTGGACTGAAAGAGTGAGACCGAACCTTTAACATTTTTTTTAAAAAATTATTAGTTATTATAAGGTAAAAAAAAATTTGGGCCTGGGGCTGAAACCCAAGCTACCCCAGGCCCAATTCCACTCCTGCTTGCGCGCGAGCCAGAGAAGCTCAGGACAAGGAAATGATTCAATATTTGCTTCTAGTTTTTACAGGGACTTTTTAGCAAAAAAAAAATGCACCGTGATAGAAGCCGCACACGTGGGCACGTGTGCACTGTTCATGATTCAGACACTGTCCAACACGATTGCTCATGGGTCGTGCGACATTGCCTATCTAGTCATGTTGTGTCTAGACCGAGGCTGCGCATGTCGGCACAACCTGTTTCGGGGTGAGCCGACGGGATATGGCATGGCATAGTCGACTCGAGTCAATGCTAACCTGCCATGTGTACGTGTTACCTGACGGGTCTTCACATCCAGTGTGTTACCTAATGGCCAAGACATGGAATGACCGGTTCTCAAAAGCAGATGTGGCCTGCTACGTGTACGAGTTGCCTAACGAGCCTTCGCAACACAGCAGAGAATTACGAAATTAGGATATATGGTTTTAGAACCCTGCAATCTACATCCAACCGAGCCTCCACATGCTATTAGGTTGACGACTGACCTAACAGGGCACAATTACACTGTGCCGACTAGGCACAACATAGGAGGCTAATGGGCTGAGGCCACAACATGCGGGCCAGCACTAAATGTTTCGCTAGGCCAATCGTGTCTAATGGACAGTGCCATAACTAAGACGTGTCCAACTGTGTAGTAGGCCGGTTCATCCCGACGTGTCTGTTTGAACATCACTGCCTCTAGTTGCCGAGAGATTGATAATTTGTTATGGTTAAGAAGTATTTTTGGTTTTTTCATGTAAATGTGTATGTCATTGACTTAATGGTTCTAAGTATTATTGATATGGGATGATAATATAATCAAGGGATTATATTGAGAGTGACAAATCATCAATTTTTCTAATCAAATGTCATAAATTAATCCTTGCAGCTAGGTGTGTATTTATTGCTAAAAACTTAACAATGAAAAAACAAATACTTAGTATGGTTTGAGCGAAACAATATGACATCATTTTCCCTTCTGCTATCATGTTTTATTAACAAAGTACGATGTCGCATCAAATTTCGTTCGAAGTTTACAATGTTCAATCTTCAAATATATAATTTCGTTCGAAGTTTACAATGTTCAACCTACAAATATATAATTATTTCGCATCGAATTTCATTCGAGGTTAATCTCCGGTGATTTACAAGACCATGGCTAAAACAACGATGCCGCAAAATTCCAATAACTCCGAGTACAGTTTATGTCTCAGACAAAAATCCCATGCTTCTGCACCTTGTGCAAAATTCGAATATATTGAAATTTTCTGCTGCTATTGTTGAGTTACTGTCAAACGTTGAATCGGAAGAGCATGACATCTCCTTCCTGCACGGTGTAATCCTTCCCTTCCAACCTCAACTGCAGTGACAGAGGTAACAAGTGAGCACATTTTCGTGTGGTGTTCCTCTAGCCTTAGTATGTGTCGCATAAAAATTGCAAACAGTTTTACCAGTCCCTTCTCCCTTGCTGCTCCAAGAGAACCCGACGCAACAAAATCATCATAGGATACCTGAGATACGGTAAATGCCCATCAACAAATTAGTACAAGAATATCTAAAAGAACACAGGGGAGTGAGTAATATCCTGTATTCTAATATATCTCTCCAAATTTAACCCCATTGTGCCAAATAAAATTTTTCTATTGAAACTTTCACTAGAACCACTAGTTAACCTTTATGCTTATGAAACTTACAGTTTCAGCTCTAATGAAGCCTTTCTGAAAGTCACTGTGAATAACTCCTGCTGCTTGAGGTGCAGTCATGCCTATAACACATAGTTAAAACTTAATAGTGCCTACAGTAATTGAAATGCCAAGAAAATAGCTTTGTGAAGAAGAAAACCTGCAAGAATAGTCCAAGCTTTTGTTTCCTAATATGGAGGGGAGAATGGAATCAAATGGTAATATCAAAAGCCAGGAGAAAGAAGTAATTCCTTAACAGTACAAAAGATTCACCTTATCTCCAGTTGTGAAATAAGTTCTTAATCCCAAAAGGTCATATGTTGCCTTTACCAAATTGCCTAGTCCACTTTCAGTAACACCAAGGGATTTTAGATATTCGACTCTCTCTTCTAATGGCAGTTCAGAAAGTTCAGCCTCAACCTGATTTTCATTCCAAACTTTTCGTTTAGCTTAGATAGGTAACAGATTAGGCAGATCATTGCTCAATGCTGTAAGTAAAAATTCTCTCAAATAGATGTGTATTACAAACCTGAGCTGATATTGTAACCATGCCAGATTGCAAGTCTGTTGCTAGTTTGGACACCTCTTTGACATGAGGGTTGCCATCAGGTTCAGCAAGATCGGATTCAGTTACATTGGCAACATAAATGACAGGTTTCATAGTTAGCAGACAAAGATGTTGGATAGCTTCTTTCTCATGGTCAGCCAACTCAACAGATCTAGCAGGTTTCCCATCCATAAGTGCAGTCTGGATCTTTTCCAGTCCTGATTTCTCCGCTTGTTCCTGAGTAGTAATAACTGTTGGAATCTAGAATAAACAACAAATAAGGAGAAGAGTCTGTATATCTTACCTTCACCTTTACTTGTTGGTCTTTTGTTTTGCTCTTTTTAAGCTTATCCAGTCTTTTCTCTATCTGTGTTTCGAACACGATTGTCAGTGTTACGGAAAAAAGAACATAGAATTAAAACCGTACATGGTTTTTTTACCCTATAAAGCAGCCAAAGAGATAAGAGAATGTCCTAGCGAAATTACCTGTTCAAGATCACAAAATATAAGCTCAAGATTAATTACATCAATATCTGACTTGGGATCAACTTTCCCATTCACATGAACAATATCATCATCTTCAAAACATCGCACAACCTGAGAATCCAGTCAAAAGCCTGTAAAACTCAACGGCTAATAGCCTATTGTGTTATCCAAGTCCCAAGAGGCAAAAGGTAAGGTAGCGAATTGCAGTGCATCAGCTTAATTGGCATGGAAAAAGACATCTACCAGAGAATTATATAAGTCTATCCTTTGAAAAACGAAAAGTTGACGAACATTGGAATGAAGCATGCCAAAAATTCAAAGTTATAGTTTCCAGAACTTGAAATAATCTGATTGCAAAAGCATTTAGAAAGATGACAAGAAACTGACCTGAAGTATGGAATCAACCTCACGGATGTTTGAAAGAAATTGATTCCCTAGTCCCTGATGTATCATGGTATATAAACTAGTCAATAAGTCAAAACTCAGAAACAACATCAACCAGCAAGCTCAGTGATGCCTAACATAAAATGAAGATATCAGTGGAATCAGCACCTCTCCTTTGCTTGCTCCTTTGACAAGACCTGCAATGTCCACAAGCTCTATGGATGTTGGAATCGTCTGCTGAGACTTGCTTAATTTTGAGAGCACATGCAAGCGAGCATCAGGAATAGCCACAACACCAACGTTTGGGTTTATGGTGCAAAAGGGAAAGTTTGCAGCTTGTGCCTTGCCATTTTCAACCTGATAACGTTTAGAACAGAATCCATATTACGTTATTACGAGGAATGGCATGTCCTCACTCCTCAGTTATATGTCAGTTGTATTTCTCCATGTGAAACATCAAAAATTTCCCACCAAACAATTATCACTACTGCAAGAAAACACGTTGTGCAGATAGGGAAATGAAAAATCAATGCAAGAAATCTCTAAAAAACAATTATCACTACTGCAAGAAAACACGTTGTGCAGATAGGGAAATGAAAAATCAATGCAAGAAATCTCTAAATCTTCCTATCTATTTAAATGTCTTAACTATGTCAAACGTTGGAGAACTGCATCTCTGTGGCAAAGAATCAAACAGTTGATACGCAGTGCCATTGACGCCGCATACACACTTCAAACCCTTTGCAAAACCAACGCGTGAATCGAGATGAACTTCTCAAAACCAGATGTAAGCAATATCACTTTCTTTCTTCTCGAGTTGCGCCCAGCTAAAACGAGCGCATAAGAAAGCGGATCCTTCGGAAGTAGCTAAGGAAGGTGCGGGGCAAGCTTAGTTCCTTACAATGGCATTGAAGAGGGTGGATTTTCCGACGTTGGGCAGGCCGACGATGCCGGCGCGGAGGCTCATGCTAATCCGCGCGTTGCGGCCGGACGCGAACCACCTGGCGCCACTGCCTCGGCTTCGGCGCCAGTGCAGGAGCAGCGCCGAGGACGTGCACTGGGGAGGAAAGGTGGTCGTCGGCGTCATAGTAGGGGTCCGCTTGAATCCCGCGAACGCAGAGCCAAGAGCACGAGACATCGTCGCCATGGAGGCGCGGCGGCGGAGCGGGTGGGTGGGTGGCGCGGGAAGGCGGGGGCTGTACGGTTGTCACAGACGAAGCCGAGGTGAGAGATAGGAATGATGGATAGATGGCACGTGAGCCGCTCGTGATGGGCTTGCGTGAAAAACGCAAGAATTTTTACAATTTAGACATTTTATAAAATTTATTTTACAAATAAACTCGTAGAAAAATTTATTCCAACAATAGACCTGAAGCTTGGCGCCAATGCTATTGGCCCCGAACATTAACAGGTTGACGCCAATGACACTGACGTCAACCTCCGTACCCCGTTGGCTGCTTATTCTGACGTGACAAGGGAGATCGGCGCTATTGCTATATATAGCATCGCTTTTTCCTTTCCTCTTCTCTCTTCATCCATTCCCTTCCCTAGCTGACCCAAAAAACTCTATCTTATTCTCTCAACCCCTTTAAATCCTCTACTAATCTTCAATCTTTTTCAGCGTAATTTCTTGTGGATCCGGATCCTCAAGGTAAGATCTTCCATTTCCCATGTTTTTATTGTGAATTTATTGGTGGATTTGTAAGGAATTTCAAGAAATTGGTGAACCCTAGAATAGTGATATATAACACTTTCTTGTAGTTTGTGGTTAAAACTTTGTACTTTTCTACGGTGGTAGGTGAATGTAATGCACAAATTCCTTTATTTTGGATTATTTGGATATGATAGAACCCTAGATTTTTGAAGTGGATAGTAGCACAATCTTTAGATTGTAAAGATATTACATTTATTTTAATAATAATGAAGCATCAATTTTTATTTTCTTATCGTAGATGGTGAAAAAGAACAAATCCTAGTACGATTACGATCTTCGTCACCGTCCGTCGGAAGGTGTGGAACTCTCTATGTGTTTTTGTGAAGATAAATGTAAGTTTATAAGAAGCATGGATGACCTCACATACGAGATGAGGTATTGAAAGTGTGGCAACTACTCGTTCACTCCTCTAAAGCCAAAGCCAAGACCAAAGCGTGGACCACGTTCTAATAAATAGGTATGAACAATTATGCTATTTCTTCAGTTATATCTTGTTCTCAATTAAATCACTTGTAATATCTCTATTAATATTTGTGCGTGTAGATAACTCCTCCACCGTCGCCACCTTCGCTCTGTGACTTTGTCGAATGGATTGATAAAGAGGTGCACTCCGATGATTGGGCAGATCTTATGAGACATAAGGAGTTCAACACGGAGCTTTTTGAGATACGATACAAGTGGGCCTGTGAGCGCAAGGAAGAAGAGAAGAGGAGGGAGGAACTAGAGCGCAAGGCAAAAGAGGAGCGTGAGACTGATAGGGAGAGGAAGCGTGAGAGGGCTCGTCGTGCTAAGGAAGCAGGACCAGATGCCATAAGGAAGGGAAAGTACATTCAATAGTCAGTTTAGACAAATAACAGCTATTTTTATTTCCCTAAAGGCACGTAGTTACGCTTGTATGTGCCATTGTAATGTACTTTGTTATGTTGTATACTTTGTTAGGTGTTGTCGATGCTGGACTATTTTAATTATTGTGTATTCATTAATTTGGCGAAAATCTTCGAGCTCTTGTTTCAATTATGCAATAGTAGATTGATGGTCGAGAACTCGATGATGTAGGGTTGGGATTTTTGGATGCACTCTTGAAAATGGTGATTAATTTATTAGACAAATTATTCTAAAGAGAGACTTTCGATTAATATACCACTCATATACCAGTCATATACCACTCATATAGTACCACTCATATACCTATATTCAATAAATATCAATTTATTGTAAAATCATAAAATTATGTTGTAATTACTAGTTATATCGTACAATAAAGTTATATAAGAAAACATAATCGTGTACAAGTTGCAGTTGTATAGTTCAGTATAGTTCATATTTCAAATTCATCTTGTGCAAAACACCTTGGTTGTACTGAGCAAACTGAACATCCGTGTGAATCGCAGGCTGATGGCAGGAGTTTTGCAAACCTAAGTTCCACTGGGCAATTATCCCAGCGTAGTGAATATGCTAGTCTGTAATCTTCTTGTTCCTCTTTCTGTCTAGTATGTAAATAACAATGAAAGGTTACAGTTGACAGAAACATAAAAGGAGGTATGCAACTTTGGGGGAGTTTACCTGTGCAGTTGAACCCCCGTGGAGAATGGTTCCGGTGAAACAGGTTGCCTTAATCCAAACTGCCTCATAACATGGTGGCACAGCTGGTACTCGACCGCATAGAACCATATAAGGGTGCACCGTAGCACCCACCGGTCTTCATCCCTCCTGCAGAGCATGTTGAGGTGTACGTCGTTCAGCTCATCGGTTTGGTATGGTAGCCACTCAACCTAGATTGCATATTAGTTCCGAAACATCAAACAAACAGTCATATGAACATAGGTTGTATTATTTTCCGTAAAAATGAGACCAAGCAAAACAATATTGGTACCTGTGTCGGATGAAGAGAATCCAACTCGTTCGTGTAGTATAGATACATGGATCGCTGACGCCCGAATGGACCAGCCACACGATCGTACAAGTATGCTGCTGAAGGGGCCATGTCTGCATCGTTGTGCGGCCACTCATTCATTCTCCTCCAAGATGGTCTGCCTACTGAGAGGCAGAGCCACATCCAATACTATAAATGTAATAGCCAACACAAATAAAATTATGAATGTACTGATCACAATATACATAAGAATGGAATGCAAACAAAACAGGTACCTATAGCAACAAGATGCACCCACTCATGTTAGTAGTCGCCCTCGACCTCCTACATGCCTCGCATAGTTGTCGATACAACCAGGCCAAAGCCACCAAGCCCCAGCTATAACTCCCCGCGGTATCCCAATCCTGGAGTAGGGGCAGCCACATCCACGAGGCCATGTCGCCCCTAGAGTCGGGGAAAAGCACAGACTTGAACAGGCATAGCACATAGGCCCACGCATGCCGCTGCACGGTATCCTCATCTACATCCTCGGCTACGTGCTGAAAAGTGGCTCGAAGCCATGTGAGAGGAACACCTGATGTCTTCGGATTCCTCTGGCCTGGTGGTGGAATGCCCTATCAGCAACAAACTCTTTACCGTTGTACGGAGGCCACTGTGTTGGATCAAGATAAGGCTCAAATCTAGCAGACCAAGTATCCACAATGGCCTGAAGTGAGAACTCTAGAGGCATACGATCAGGTGCTTCTGGATCAAGATTATGGATATGACATACGGCGATTAAGTGCGAGCATGGCATGTGGTAGATCATAGGTCCTTGACATGTGCATTCATTATTAGCAGCAACCACCTTAAATGCCCGTGCTCCATGACTCACACCTCCACTTGTGATGCCACCCCTCTCAACAACCTCGTATGTCAAGTTCTCCCTATTGAATAACGTGATAGTGTGCGAATTAGCTCTCCTATTCTGTTTCTTCAACTTTGTAGCGACCTTCTCACCCCACTTTTTGCCCTGCTGTAATTTCTGTAATGCTGACATATGCCTGGATTGAAAGTGCTCATTAAGTTTCTTAAAAGTGTATGTAACTATAGCAGTTACAGGTAACCTCCTGATGCCTTTCAGTATGTTGTTGAATTGCTCGGCCATGTTGCTAGTCATGTAGCCATAATGGCGTCCACCAGTGTCATATGCACGAGACCACTTGTCCTTCTTCTCTAAGTTAGACTCGAGCATTTTTTTTGCATTCGTAGAAAGCAAAGGCAATAGTTTTTCAATATCTTTATCGAAAATCCATTTCTCATCGATTAGAGTTATGCGTAGCAACTCCTTCACCTGCCCATTGTCAGCTCCTGCCTTGTGGAAGTTAGCGCAGAAGTGTTGATTGCACCATCTATGGTAGACACGGGGTAGCCCGTTAATCTCCATTCGTAGTGCGTTAAGAATGCCAGGGTGCCTATCAGAGACAATACACACTTCTCTAGCTTGCCTAATGACCACATGTCTAACAAGCTCTAAAAATCAGCTCCAGTCTCGATTGTTCTCCTTTACAACCAAAGCAAATGCCAATAGGAACAGTTGGTCCTCCCCATCTGCTGCAATTACTGTCATCAATGTACCTCTATATTTTCCAGTCAAGAAGGTAGCATCAACACAAATAACTGGTCTGCAGTGCTGAAATCCTTCCACAGACTGGCCAAAGCACCAAAACGCACGACAAATTTTTTTTCTGAACTCCGTCGATAGTAGTGTACCTATTCGGATATGCATCGATCTGATACACCATCGAAGGGTTCATCGCTTTCATGGCTTGCATCAATGTAGGCAAACGAACATATGCTTCACCCCATTTCCCATATATTAAGTTCATCGCCTGCTGCTTTGCTCTCCAAGTCTTACCGTACTTCATCTGATAACCAAATACCTCAAAGATAAATTCAGCCAACGCAGATGAAGACAAGGTAGGCTGCCTTTGCACAGCATTACACAACCTCCAAGCAATGAATTGTGAAGTCAGCTGCCGGTGAGTTCCACTATCCTAGGCACTACCACATCTATGAGGCTTCCCCACACATGAAATCCTCCATATATCACCCATCTTCTTCGAGGCGCTAACTTTCTATTCATATTTTACATTAACACAGGCAATATTATACCTCCTGGATGTATCGGAGTGCACCACATGGTACAGTCGATGATGAACAATTGCGTACTCCTACAGCCATGTCTTCAAAGCAAGCAAAGATGGAAATTGCAGCCCTGTGACCAACACATCCTTCTCTGATGGTTCAGGCAAACTATCATTGTTCATTGCACCGTCCAAAATTACACTGTTACTATTCCTCAAGTCATAGAACTCATGAATATCAGGGTTCCTCCCGAACACCTTTTCAAATACAAAACACTCTTGCAATATCATCCTATCATCCTCTGTGAGTGGTTGCAGTGGGCGATCGTCCTCCGAGTTAGATGCATATTCATTCTCATAAAGTTCTTCACCCGCTTCGTTTGCACCTTCTGGTCTGGAATCATCCGATCTAACATGCTGGGTGGAAACGTTTACATCACTCATTTCCTGCATTCCACCCTTTACATGTTCATCCCGCTGCTCATCATCTTCAATTGGCGAGCTATAGCCAAAAGTATCTTGCATCCCGGTGTGATCAAACTCATATGTCCTAACCTCAATAAAATCCTCCCGTACAAGTTTACCCTTCGATGCTCCAACAGACCTATGGCTTATAGAACGGTCTGAATTATTCATGTCTTCGCCCATTCCATCCAACTCTAAAGGTTCATGATTGGGAGAATGGTTCAAATCCAGTGTGTGAACAATTTCTCTCTTGTATGTAATCACCTCTAAAGACTTGAACATGGACTCCTTAACTACTTCAACATAACACTCCCAATCAATTTGCCCTATCAGATCTATTATATACTTGTGTTCTCTAGCTGTCTCGTAGCTACCCTAGAACATAACGGACCATAACTCATTGTCTAACCATCCAAGTTCATCTTGAACTCTCGACTTCATCTCTTGAAATGTTGGAGGACGTGCAAAAATTACTACTTTTACGTCCATGTTGACTAACTTGATAGGTCCACCAACTTTTGGTTCGAGCACTCTACCCCCATAGTACACACGGACCAATCTATCTATCTACAACCAACTAGAAGAAAATTAATTTTGTAATATATCTATCTACAATGAATATATCCATCAAATGACATAATATATCAATATGTTCAATACATAGAGAATCTATTACAAACTCATTCATAACATATAACATGTCAAAATGTGGCTACATATATACAATCAAAGTATCCATCAAATTTGTTATTGTAAGAACATGGAAAAAATGATACATTTGACCTCACTATCTAGATTTATTCATTTCCTCTCTTAAATTCAAACAAAATTTAAATAGATGTGCACATATTTTGTATGAACCTCATAGTATGGAGAATAACCAACCAATAATCATAGTTTTTATCTAAATTGCCAGATTAGCATAAAATAGGGTACACCTAATTACTCTAAATACTCACAAAATAACCAACAAAAACTCACAAAAATTTCAGGGACGGAGGAGCTCACCTCTATAGAAGCGTTCCACAAAAAAACTAGAGAGAAATCGATAGAAAAGAGCGGGATTTGAGAGGGGGGTGTGGCGCAGAGAGAGAATGTGCGGGGCTAGGGTTCTTGCACAACGAAGGGGAAAGGAGGAAAGGGGGGCCAGGGCGGGCCCATGGCTTAAGTCACAAAGCTCGACGTCAGCGTCATTGACGCCGACTTTGGCGCCAATGACGCTAGCGCTGAGTGTCCGGAGCTGCCAAATCATCAAGGCAACTCATCGCCACGTCAGGTCAAGTAGCCAGCGGGGCACGGAGGTTGGCGCCAGTATCATTAGTGCCAACCTGTTAATGTTCGGTGCCAATGGCATTGGCGTCGAGCTTCGAGTCTATTGCTGGAATAAGTTTTTTGAGGGATCTATATGCGAAATAAATTTTATAAAAGGTTTAAATTATAAAAATTGCTGGAAAAAAACGTTGGAGAGGTGAAACCTCAAATCGAACCGCCCGCTTGAGCGGGTCTGCAGGTCGCTGCCTCGGCTTCCCTCCTCGACGCCCTCGTGGGCGTTGGCCCCGCTGGCGTTGCCATGCCCGTGCGTTACCTGCACCACAGCCGCAAGGGGTGGGCAGTCGATTTAATCGGTTTCTTCGGTTCAGTTTTTTTCGGTTTTTAAAAAGTTCAGTTTTTAGAAATCAGCAACTGAACAGTTTGCTAAAATTATTAGAACCGAACCGAAAAAACCAAAAAAGTTTGGTTCGGTTTTTTGGTTTATTCGGTTTACCAAACAACACAGTGCACACAGATTACAGTAGGAAGAATTCAGATCCAAATAGCCAATCATCACTTCCTCATTCATCATCCAAACAACTGGAGTAGACCCCAATCGAACCTGAACAATGAAGACTAAAAAACTAGGGAAGAACCTGAAGCTGGCTAGGCGGTGCATTGTCCCTTGGCGTGGTGAAGCGCAGCGGCAAGCCCCAGGCAATGCGGTGTCTCTTGGTGTGGTGTAGTGCAGGTGCAGCAGCTAGGCGACGTCCCTTGGCGGCGTGACCTAGCGACCCTCGGCTCGGCGGGGCATCCCTCGGTGCTCTACGGCGGCAGCAGCGTCCCTTGGCGTTTGGCGGCGCCAGCGGATGAGCGATTGGACAGAAAGGTGAGTGGGGTTATTGATTTCTGATTTGTGTCTCACGTAGAACTGGTTTGCCTTTGCTAGCCTAGTTGTACGTGGGCTATGTCGGCTAAGGCGGAGCTATGGGCCATTGCGATCTGTGGAAGTATGAGTAAAGTGCTTGGTTTTCTGTTTGTTTCTCACGTCGATCTGTGATCTGTTTGTTCTATTCGGTAGTTCGTGCTCGGTTTTCTGAAAGTAAAAACTGAACCGTAAACCGAACACCGAACTTTCTAAAAACAAAAACTGAAAATTTTAGAAAAAACCAAAATTGACTGTTTTTCGTTCGGTTCGGTTCGGTTTTCGGTTATATTTTGCCCACCCTGACAGCCGCCGCCGCCGCCGCTACAAACTGACGCCGTCATGGCTCTGCCTCCCCGACATATTCTCCACCATAGCCGCTGCAACGACCGGTGCCTCCGCCGACCGCCTTCTCGCTGTCCTCAGCGGCTGCGTCTCCCCGTCGCACCTCCCGCTCGGCCTCCAAGTCCACACGCGTGCCATCACCTTGGGCTTCCATGTCACCTACCCGGCACTCCAGACCCGCCTCATCGGCATGTACGTCCTCGCGCGCCGCTTCCGTGACACCGTCGCGGTCTTCTCCTCGCTCCCTTGGAATTGGCTCATTCGGGGGTTCACAATGGCGGGCAACTTCCACCCCGCGCTCCTCTTCTACCTTAAGATGTGGGCGCACCCCTTCGCTCCGCTTCCGGACAGCCACACCTTCCCCTACGTCATCAAGTCCTGCGCGGCGCTTGGGGCGATCTCTCTCGGCCGCCTCGTGCACAGCACCGTGAGGACGCTGTGTCTCGCCCGCGACATGTTCGTCGGGAGCGCGTCGATCAAGATGTATGCTGACGGCGGCCTCCTTTGGGACGCGCGGCAGGTGTTCCATGGAATGGCCGAGTGGGATTGTGTCCTGTGGAATGTGATGATGCACGGGTATGTAAAGGCTGGGGATGTGTCGAGCGCGGTGGGGTTGTTCGGGGACATGAGGGCGAGCGGTTGCAAACCCAATTTTGCAACCTTGGCATGCTTTTTTGTCTGTGTCTGCCACAGAGGCTGACTTGCTCTCTGGGGTGCAGCTCCACTCCCTTGCTGTAAGGTGTGGATTAGAACCTGAAGTGGCCGTGGCTAACACATTGGTGTCTATGTATGCCAAATGCAAATGCTTGGATGATGCCTGGAGGTTGTTTGACCTGATGCCGCAGGACGACTTGGTAACCTGGAACGGGATGATATCCGGTTGTGTGCAAAATGGGCTTATGATCAGGCATTGTTGTTGTTCTGTGATATGCAGAAGAGTGGAATTCGACCAGATTCAGTTACACTGGTGAGCTTGTTACCGGCTTTGACTGACTTGAATGGTTTCACGCAAGGGAAGGAGATACATGGTTACATTGTTAGAAACTGTGTGCACATGGATGTCTTCTTGGTGAGTGCTTTGGTTAATATCTATTTCAAGTGCAGAGATGTGAGGATGGCACAGAATGTGTATGATTCTGCTAAGGCCATCGATATGGTTATTGGCAGCGCTATGATTTTTGGTTATGCTCTAAATGGGATGAGTGAAGAGGCAGTGAAAATGTTCCGGTATTTATTGGAAAAGTGCATCAAACCAAATGCTGTCGTGATTGCTAGCATTTTTCCAGCCTGTGCTAGCGTGGCATCTATGAAGCTTGGTCAGGAGCTCCATAGTTATGTTCTGAAAAATGCATATGAAGGAAGGTGTTATGTGGAGAGTGCAATGATGGACATGTACGCAAAATGTGGCAGACTTGACCTGAGCCATTATATTTTCTCAAGATGCATTCTAAGGATGAGGTGACATGGAACTCAATGATTTCAAGCTTTGCACAGAATGGGGAACCAGAAGAGGCTCTTGACCTTTTCCGTGAAATGTGTATGGAAGGAGTAAAATACAGTAATGTGACCATATCTTCTGCACTATCAGCATGTGCAAGCTTACCAGCTATATATTATGGAAAGGAGATTCATGGTGTCATCATAAAGGGACCCATAAGAGCAGACTTGTTTGCTGAGAGTGCTCTAATAGATATGTATGGAAAATGTGGTAACTTAGAATTGGCTCATCGTGTTTTTGAGTTCATGCCTGAGAAAAATGAAGTGTCATGGAATAGTATAATTGCTTCCTATAGGTCTTATGGCTTTGTTAAAGAGTCACTAAGTTTATTACACCATATGCAGGAGGAGGGATTCAAGGCAGATCATGTAACATTCCTCGCTTTGATCTCTGCTTGTGCTCACGCTGGACAAGTTCAAGAAGGATTGAGACTGTTCCCGTGCATAACTGAGGAACATCATATTGCACCCCGAATGGAACACTTCGCTTGCATGGTTGACCTCTATAGTAGGGCAGGGAAGTTGGATAAAGCTTTGCAATTGATTGTTGACATGCCTTTCAAGCCAGATGCTGGTATTTGGGGTGCTCTTCTCCATGCTTGCTGTGTGCATCGCAATGTTGAACTTGCAGAGATTGCTTCCCAGGAATTATTTAAGTTGGATCCTCATAACTCTGGTTACTATGTGCTCATGCCCAATATCAATGCAGTTGCTGGACGATGGGATGGTGTGTCAAAAGTACGAAGGTTGATGAAGGATAAGAAAGTCCAGAAGATACCTGGTTACAGCTGGATAGATGTAAACAACACCAGCCATTTATTTGTTGCAGCTGATAAAAGCCACCCTGATTCTGAAGATATTTGCATGTCCTTGAAGAATCTTCTTCTAGAATTAAGAGAGGAAGGTTACATTCCCATGCCTGATTTATGTTGTCCCATACACCTGGACAACAAAGCACAAGTTCAGCAATGAAAACTGCAAGTTGTCTGATTCATTGTGCACTTTCATACTTCAAACCCTTTGAATTGTTATGTCAAAAAAGGTTAAACATACTAACTAGCCACTACAGAACAAGCGTCTGCTCATGCTGTTGATCCATCAACAGCATGCAACATCGACAAAAGGGTCATTTGTACAACTCTGCCTGCCTATGTTATCTCAACATAGTCTCAAGCCCTAATAAAGAAAGAGGGAGGGTTCCTCTCCACTAAAAGGTTGTGATTAGCTTGACGAATCAATGAAAAACCTTGACATTCAAGTAGGGATGAAATCAAAGAGAAAACCATTGGGGCATAACTCTCTTAACGACGCGCCATATTGGAACCTAGGTATGGTGTTAAATAGGCAAGGGTTGGGTCATCGCCCCCTTAGTGGTGCATCGTGTTGTGATCTGGACATGGTGTCAAGTGAGCAAGGATTGGGTCTTCACTTCCTTAGTGGCGCTACATTGGTGCCTTGGTGTAGTGAAAATGATCAAGGGTCTTCATATCTGACTCGATGGGTGTGAAGCGTAAGGAAGCTAGTCAAGTCAACTAGGATATGTTTAAGTAGTTGGAATGCAGGGTCCCTTACAGGCAAGTTAAGAGAGTTAGTTGATGTAGAATTAGGAGGCATGTAAATATCTTGTGTGTTCAGGAGACTAAATGGAAGGGTTAGAAGGAAAAGGAAGTGGACAATACTGGCTCCAAGCTTTGGTACACGGGGTCAACTGTAGATAGAAATTGAGTAGGAATATTGATTAATAAGAGCCTCAAGAATGATGTGGTGGATGTGAGAAGACAAGATAGGACCATCTTAGTCAAGCTTGTAATTGGTAACATGGTCTTGAACATAATTAGTGCATATGCCTTCTAAGTAGGTCACAATGAGAGTTCTAAGAGGCAGTTCTGAGAAAACTTAGATCACATGGTTAGAGTTGTACCTATTAGTAAGAAGTTTTTTATAAGAGAGGATCTTAATTAGGGCTGGAAATCTAGCTTAGGCTTGCGATCCAGCTCATGGCTTGGCTCGGCTCGGCTAACTGTGGCAAGGCTTGACTCGGAGGGTTGACGAGCCCTAGCCGAGACAGTTTCTCCGGCTCGCTGGCTGAGCGAGCCGAGCCAGCTCGGCTCACAAGCCACTCGGTGGCTTTGCCCAGCGCTAGCGAGCAGCGCACCCATAGGCTAGGCATGGAGCAAAGGCAAGCACTAATCCAGATCCAGGCAGCAGCACTGAACATGACACCCGTCGTCACCCCTAATGGACTATGTGGCGTGCCCGCCAACCCCTCACTGGTCCCCGGTGCCCTATCACCACCCTCGGTGGCTCTACCACCACTCGCCAGCCGCCTGCCTCGTCTCTACAAGCGAAAAGCCCAAATGGCCTAGTCGTCGAACCTGGCACTCGCTACCGCTCCACCACCGTTCCCGGTGGCCCTCACCGCCCTCGACGCCTCGCCTCGGTGTCCCATGACCTTGCCGTAGCCAACAGCCCCCATCAGCCCCGCTAGCCCCCCGCCAGCCATCGTCAGCCCTCGGCGGCCCTCACTGCCCTCTACCGCCCGACACATGGCGATTTACTACTCCTGTTAGATTGTTGCTGCTGTCGAGCCAAGCTGGCTCATGTCTCGATCGAGCCCAAGCTGAGTCCCTTCTTAGCTCGCCAGACCGGCTAAGCCGAGCCTGGCTCGGCTCTTTCAACACGTGGCTAGGCCGAGCTGGACCCGAACCGACTCGTTGCGAGCCCTAATCTCAATGGTTATGTAGGTACAAGGGTAGGTTTCAAGGCAGCACATGGAGATTTTGGGTACGATAGTAGGAATCAGGAGGGAGAGGAAGTATTGGACTTTTCTATAGCTTTTGACTTGATGATAGACAATGCTTTCTTTAGAAAGAGACAGTCCCATTTAGTAACCTTTTAGTAGTGGCCAACATTTTAGCCAAATTGATTTTGTCCTAACAATAAGAGATGATAGAAGATCATACTTGGATTGTCAGGCAAGGATGAAAGCGTATTGGATTCGAATAGATAATAGTCATAACATATCCTATATCATTTTCTACTACGGATTTAGAGTTGGTGCGGATGTGTTGACACCGGAATTTGGACCAGCGCGTCATCGGCTAGGTGATTCAAGCAACAAAGAGCCGATGGGCCACCGATGGGCTTTAACAGGTGAAGACTGGCTGTGCGTGTCGTAGACTAATACTTCGTTAAGTAGTTTTTTATTTAATTAAATAAATCAGTTAGGATTCTGCGTTATCTGCAAATGACGTGTCAACCTGGCTATAAATATGTAAGCCCGGGGTTATCAAAACACACAATCAATCTTGTCAATTAAACCCTTCGGCGCATTGCCAACTATTAGGTACGTAGCATTAGGGTGATTCTCCGCTGGAGCTATGGCTGCATTGGCTGAGTCCAATCTTTAGCTTCGATGGAGATAGCATGTTGGTAAATTGATTCATATGTTCATGGCTTTCTTAGTTAAGTCCGATACTGTGATCAGATGGAGTAGGTTTGCTAGTTATCGGTTAAATACATTGATTATTATTTATTTATTATGCTTTATGGATTCAATCTCTGTATTTGCCAATGATGACGTTCTAGCTTGTCGAGTTAGATTAGATCGTGTGTCAATCGACAACGGCACGCTGTCTCGGTTAGGTCCGATCCATGGCATTGGCGAGGTCACATACAAGAAGATCTGGTTCGATGTGTTAAGATGTCGTTCATCGGAGTTTTAGCCGATGGATTATCTATTACTCTATTAGTTAGATTTGTCATGATCTTTATGCTCTTAATAACCCATCTTTATGCTGCATCGGTTTAGTCCGAACTATAAAGATTGGTTAGTATTGAGTTATGTTACTAGAGCCGATTGGCAGAGTTTATGGTTTACATGTATCAATTCTGATGAATCATGATTCTCATACATGCTATCGTTGCTGATGTCGATAGGCTATCACCGATAGCGTTAGGACATCTCACGCCTGTTTCCTTATCAATTGCAGGGTCAAATTGACTGGCACGCTTATTAAACACCAAAGGATTATTTAGGACCTGCACTGAAGCTAAGCAAACACTCTCATGCCTTTGAGTGTGAAGACGTAGGAATACCTACGATTTTTGCGTCAACACGCTTTCTTGGCACGCCCGGTGGGGCCATTGTGTGATCAGATCAATTTTCTTCATCGGCGTCATGGCCGAGAAGGAAGTTGACCAGAACAACAGCGCTGTCATCCCGGTCACTCTAGAACTTTTGACCCGATGAATAGTGAGTAGAGGTATAGCAGACTGTTTCAGATTTTTAGAAGTTATGCTTAGAGTCTTTCAGTATGACTCGGCAAGGGACGATCAAGAAGAATTAACTGCGATTCCATCCCTACAAGTCAAGTCCAGCAGTTAGAGCCCACAAAGCATATTCTAAGATGCGGTCAACGAAGCAGTTGGCCATGCATTGATTAATCAATCTGGTGTTTTAGAAATACTTTGCACAGGTTAATCAAGAAGACGGTAGACGGTTCCATTGCTCAGGAGTTACCACAAGGACTAGTCTATTTTTAGCAGAGATCATCGACGCACGTGGCTTTGAGTTCATCCCCGTCGATGATAGCCATTCCTCCACCGATAACTGCTATTCCTCCATCGGTGACATATGGGTTGGAGCGCAACACGGTACCAGATTTGATACCACCAGCCCCGATGCCAACTGATACATTACCTCAGGCATATCAACCTCTAGCGAGTGCACCTCTGCTGGGGTATCACTACACAGCTTATTATGGTCCTCCACATCAACAGATGAATTTTAAAGGAATGATGCCCCAGAATAATTATCAGCATCAAAGAACAGCAACACCAGTGCCGTAGTATTCGGCGCCAAAAGAAGACAACTTCTCCTTTAAGATTGTAGAAATTAGGAGAGATCAATTTGGGCTCAAGCCAAAAGAGCAAAGTTATATGTATCGGCATCCATACCTAGATTGGTTTGATACGGTGCCGTTGCCAAATAGGTACAGGGTTCTAGATTTCTCGAAGTTCTCCTGCCAAGACAGTATGTCAACATTTGAGCACATCAGCCCTTTCCTTGCGCGTGGAGAGGCATCGGCTGAAGAAGCTCTCAGAGTTAGGATTTTTCCGCTGTCCTTGTTAGGATCGGCCTTTTCCTGGTTCTCCTCGTTACCGCCAAACTCGATCAAGGGATGGGCCAATTTAGAGAAGCAATTTTATAAGTATTTCTTCGCTAGAATCTAGGAGATGAAGTTGACAGACTTGACAACCGTGAAGCAGCGCATGGACGAATCAGTCCTAGATTATATTCAGCGTTTTTGAGATGTGAGAAGCCGATGCTATAGTCTCAGCCTGACCGACGCTCAATTAGCCAAACTAGCATTCTAAGGCCTTTTATCGCCAATCAAGGAGAGGTTTTTGTCTCAAGAGTTTGATAGCCTGTCACATCTGGCACAAAGGGTATCGGCTCATGAAAGCCGATTCCAAGAAATACGTAAAGAAAAGACACAGAAGCGGGTAGCACAAGTATAATTTTATCCATCGGACTCTGAGCAAGAGGACTCTGATGATGATGTTGCCTTGGCTGAATGGGCCAGATTGAAGAAGACAATAACTTGCCCATAGGTCAAAATCACCGAGAAGGAGTAGCGATATGATTTTTATATAACTAAGGCGGATAAAATCTTTGACTTGCTTCTGAATGAAAAGCAGATACAGCTCTCGCTAAATCACGTAATTCCATTGGCGGAAGAACTAATGAAAAGGAAATACTATAAATGGCACAACACCGGGTCCCACAGTACAAATAAATGCAAGGTTTTTCGTTAACAAATTCAGTCTATCGTCGAACAAGGGAGGATAAAATTCAATGAAGCGGCAAAGCCGATGAAGATCGATGGAAATCCCTTCCCGATAAATATGGTACACATCAGCTCACCCAGCATTCACGCCGATAGAAGCCAAACTCTAAGGCATCATATCGAAGCCCATCGGCGCTATGAAAGGGAACAACACGCCAAACCATATGAGCGTAAGGAAAAAGTTGATCCTCACTGGGAGTGTGCATTTTTTTCGTTTTTGCTGGGAAAATGATATGAGGCTCCTATCAATTAAGGATTGTCCAGAATGTGCTGAAAAGATTAATCAAAGTGATTTCAGTTCCGAGGATCAGCCCCCAAAGAAAAGAGTACCTGTAAAGGACCGTATGGGGTCACCTGAGCAAGAAACCTTAGACAATCGGCACGTTCGAATTGAAGATAGGTAGCAAGGGGATCAAAACCCTGTATAAAAGCCCCGATGGTGCCCGGAAGGTTTAACACAGAGTCAGAAGAGGAGGCTCTAACGGCAGAGGCATCGGAAGCAGTTAACAGGTGAATATGAGGAGTATCGACAAAGCAAACGT
>KE371041.1:874512-895343 GCA_000418225.1 Zizania latifolia
TAAAATACAATCATAACCGAAACTTAGTAGTATTCCATTCATAGGAGAACTCGCTTGAGTAACGAGGAGCGAATTCACCTAACAATTAAGTTGACGAACTCGAGCACGAGTCATCGGTCCTTGGTAATCAAGTGTGGATGTATCTTTAGCGGTGATGTCCTCATCATAATGGACGAGGAACTACAGACTGGGCACCCAAAGCCGCGCGGCCAGAGCATGTTCAAGCTGTGGGGCGTGCGGAAGCGGATGAATCAAGGCCCCGAGCCCAGGTGGCAAACTTTATGCCACCACTGAAGGTCAAAAACGCTCCCGAGCCCTAGAAGAGAGTGGTCCTGCCTATCTCAGGCGGCGGGGCCCTAGGGAGCCTGTCCAAGCGATAGCGCCGAGATTATGCCCGTGAGGTAGGGCACGTTGGAACTTCGATGTCCGCCTCCTTGATGCCGGAGTAGATCCATGTGCCCATTTCCTTCTCGGCCAAAGATGCTGCTGGTATCAAGTCCCCACATGCGGACCCCCTTGTCATCTCCACTGATATCACGGGCACCGAGGTGCGCCGTGTGCTTATTGACGAAGGAAGCTCGGCGGACATCATCTTCGCACACGCCTTCGATCAATTATGTATTCCCCGCGGGCATCTCCTCCCAGCTGTGAGGCCCCTGCAAGGCTTCACAAGACCCCCCCTCGAGGCGGCGGGGCAAATTGGCCTTCAAGTCACCTTCAGAGAAGGAAGCCTCTCGCGCTCGGATGAGGTTGTCTTCGATGTTGTTAATGCTCCGTACGCCTACAATGCTATCTTCGGAAGGGGGACTCTGAATCAGTTCAGAGCCATTGCACATCACAACTACTTATGCTTAAAGTTGCCAACACAAGGCGGAGTCCTTACGATGCTGGGCGATCAGAGTGTGGCTCAGAGGGTGGAGTATGGCCATACTGTCCCCTTCGAACCTCACCAGGTACATAATGTGCAGCCTCAAGACGAAGCCCAGGGCCATGTCAAGGGCCCCGCATTCAAGCCTTGGCTTGACGGAGAAGTTATCACAAAGATTCTCATCGAGGGGGGCTCGAGTACCCTATTCAATTCGGAGGAGGACTGGATCCAGAGGACATGGCTTCACTCGAAGGGGCGATCCAAAGCAATCTTGATGTCTTCGCGTGGTCCGACGAAGACATCCCCGGGGTTGATCGAAGTATCATTGAGCACTCGCTACTGGTCAACCCTAGGGTGAGGCTGGTGTGCCAGGGGCTACGGAAGCTGTCCATCGAGCGTACGGAGTTGGGTAAGGCCGAAGTAGAAAAGCTGCTCTGGGTAGGAGTTATACAGGAAGTTAGTCACACGGAGTGGCTGTCGAACCCCGTTTTCGTAAAAAAAGAACACAGGGAAGTGGCGCATGTGTATTGATTTCACCTCGTTGAATAAAGCATGCCCCCGTGACTCCTACTCTATGCCTCGTATTGATCAACTCATCGACGCCACTGTAGGGTCCGAGCTACTAAGCTTTCTTGATGCATACTCTAGATATCATCAGGTCTGGTTAAAGCGTGAAGATGAATATAAAACAAGCTTCGTTACTTCATCGGGAGTCTATTTTTATGTGCGAATGCCCTTCAGCTTAAGAAATGCCAGAGCCACCTTTTCTAGGTTGATCTCAAAGGCCCTCGGGCATCAGCTAGGCCAAAATATCAAGGCCTATATGGATGATATTGTAATTAAAAGCGCTAAAAGGAGCGATCATAGCATAGACCTAGCGGAAACTTTCGAAAGACTTCGCTCAGTAGGAGTTCGCCTGAACCCCGAGAAATGTATCTTCGGGGCTTGCGCTAGAAAATTTCTCGGGTACTTGGTTTCAAGTCGCGGTATCGAAGCTAGTCCCACGCAAATTAGCGCACTCCAGCGCATGGCTCTACCTGAAAATTTGAAATAGGTCCAGAAGCTCGCAGGCCGCCTCACAGCCCTCAGCCGCTTCCTGGCGCGCTTCGCCGAGCGAAGTCTGCCGATATTCAAGGCACTGAAGGGATCGGAGGACTTCGCATGGACGCCGGAGTACGAACGGAGCTTTGACGAAATCAAGGAGTACCTCGCCAATTTGGCGACGCTTACTACTCCGTTGCCTAAAGAGACATTGTTGTTATACCTCGCGGCTGTGGCCTCCGTGGTAAGCGTGGTCCTTGTTTGTGAGGCGGACTTCGAGGGCAGGTTGGCTCAGAGACCAGTTTATTTCGTCTTCGAGGCCCTGTCCGGAGCCAAGACAAGATACACCGAGCTCGAGAAAATGGCATACTCTTTGATCATGGCTTCAAGGAAATTAAGGCATTATTTTCTTGCGCACAATATTATTGTGCCGACGTCATACCCACTCGGGAACATGCTCCATAACAAAGATTCTACAGGTAGAATTGGCAAGTGGGCCATCGAGCTGGCTCCGTTCGGACTAAACTTCACGGCACGCACTGCGATTAAGTCACAAATAATTGCGGACTTTATAGCGGAATGGACCCCGTCCATGATCTGGTCCCCCGAAATCCCCAGCGAAGGTATTTGGACCATTTATTCGGACGGAGCATATCAGGCCTCCGGAGCCGGTGCAGGAGTTGTAATTATCTCACCTTCTGGCCAAAAGGCTTCGTACTCTGCTAGGTTAAATTTTAAAGCTACAAATAATGTTGCAGAGTACGAGGCTATTTTGTTAGGCCTCCGAAAAGCCAGAGCGTTGGGCGCCGTAAGGGTCCTTGTAAAAACTGATTATCAGATTGTGGCTGGCCACGTAGACAAAAGCTTTCAGGCTCGGCACCCAGACCTCGCTCAGTACTTAGCGGAGGTTCGCATGGCGGAGTTGGCCTTAAAGGGGATTTCCATCAGGAGCATTCCGAGAGGCGAGAACCATCATGCTGATGCCCTCGCTAAAGCGGCCGCCGGAGGTCAAGAGCTCCCTGAGGGAGCGTTTTATGAAGAAATTCAAGCCCCGTCAGCGTCCTGAGCGGAGGGAGTCAAGGTACTCTGCACGAACAATGACTGGCGAAGCCCCATAATGGCCATGTTACTTGGTGAAGCCTCTGATCACGGTGGATCCGACTCCACCAGGCTAAAGCATCGAATTCGCAATTATCATATTATAGGGAGCTTGTTATACAAGTCCGGGGTATGTACTCTGCTTCTACGCTGCATTTCTACGGTCGAAGGTCAAGAGCTGCTCCATGATATACACGAAGGTCTCTACGGGAGTCATCTCGCCCCCCAGGCATTGGCCGGTAAGACCCTTCGTCAAGGATTGTATTGGCCCACTATTATGGCCGATGCCGAAGCCCTCGTCCGTACATGTCAAGGCTGCCAATGGATGGCTAGGCGAAGCCATCGACCACCGACCCCCCTGCAGGTTATCACGCCGGTATGGCCGTTAGCGCAGTGGGGAATGGACCTCATCAGGCCATTCCCGCATGCCAAAGGAAACTTGAAGTTCGCGGTAGTAGCTGTCGAGTACTTCTCAAAATGGGTTGAAGCCGAGCCCCTTACTGCTATTACTTTGAAGCATATCCAGAAGTTTTTCTGGCAGAATATTATTTGCAGATTCAGAGTACCCAAGCAGCTTACCGTCGATAATGGCACACAGTTCGATGCGAAGCCATTCAGGGAGTTCTGCGAATCCCTAGTCATCGAATTGTGCTTCGCTGCTGTTAGGCACCCACAATCCAACGAAGCCGTCGAACGGGCCAATGGTAATATTTTGGCAGGTCTCAATCGCCGGATCGTTGGCCTCGCAAAGGGACTGTGGGTCGAGGAACTGCCAAAAATTTTATGGTCCATATGAACCACTCAGTCAAGGTCAACAGGCTTCACTCCATTCAGGCTGTTGTTCGGTGACGAAGCCATGACCCCAACGGAGCTCAAGGGGGGCTCGCTTCGCACAATGCTGCCCGAATCCGGCAATGAGCGTGAAGTTTCGCTTGATTTATCTGAAGAGGCACGCCTCCGAGCCGTGGCAAACCTGACAAAGTATCAAGCAAAGATGAAGACGTGGTTTGATCCGAAGGTGAAGCCAAATCCCTTGTTGCCAGAGCACTTGGTGCTTCAGGCTGTACTAGCTCCGGGCAAGTTGAGTAACAAGTGGGAAGATCCATATATCATACTTCGCTCTAACAGGCCAGGATCATTCAGGCTCAGCACTCTAGAGGGGGAAGAATTGAAGCATAGTTGGCATGTAAAACACCTTCGGCGGTACTACGTCTGATTGTTCTTAATAATATGCGAAGATCCTTCAAGTACACCTTCGACAAGGCCATTTCACATTTAGGTGCTTCGCACCTATCATATTCCGCTACCCAATGCCATTGGCTCGGCGTGAGACAAATTAAAGTCTAACACGCAAAAGTGTGCCTCGCACGCTGCCGTGAAGCCGAAGCTCAATGTTCGCGGGTCACGCCCTGAAGTATAGCTAACGGTACTGACTTTGGGTTCCATGCCGGACCCTAAAAAATTCGGTGCGATCCGCTCCTCCATTACCGCTGCAAAGAGCCTCCGGGCCCGGAGCGGTATAAAAAGAATGGATTCCGAGTGCCGGGCACTCGAAGCGTCCAGCGCGGTCCAAAGTGACCCTATATTCGAAGTCTACATTTCAAAGCATGCCCCCTCACATTCATAGCGTTAGCAATCATGGCAATACGCGCAACGGCTCCACAGGGGTCCTCGAAGCCACTCCGCACAAGGGTGGGCCGGCACCTATACATGCATTCGGGACATGCTTCGGTATAGTTTCATCACAACAAGATCAAACAAACTACATGTATAAGTATGAGGTACGTCAAACATGCGAAGTTCGAACAATAACAAAATTATATGTCGAATCCATAAATATAGTTGCGAGGTACATCAATACACTCCGGCTACTAGTTTCACGAAAAAGCACTGTCAAAACCCAATAGCCAGCGGGCCCGCATCGCTGAGAAAGTTGACCCCCGCTTCTTGCTAGTTTTCTTGCAACGACGTCCACCGCGGCTTGATGAACCCTCGCCAGACCGAGGCCGTCCACGCTTCGCCGCTTTGTTAGCCCTTCGCTCCTCTTACAAGTCTGCCCAAGTCCGAGTAGCTGGTACCTCCGCATCAAATGCTGAGAAGTTCAGGGCTTCGTCATCATTTGAAGGCTGAGCCCTCCCAGCCGCAGGGACTACTTCGAAAATACTTAGGCTTGGAGATAAAGAAGAACTACGAGGGAACTCGGCCTTAATGGAGGCTAGTAGCTCATGGGTGACCTCGGGAATTACTTCGCAGGTGGGACCTCGAGGCATCATGAATCGAGGATGTTCCCCAGACCTAGATACTTTGTACACTACCCATTGCTGGCGAAGTGCTTCCGAAGCTTTGAGCACTTCGATATCAATTTCAGCATGCATGTCTGGAGCCTGAGTTTAAAATACCCCTGTATTTTATTATGAACATTTCATACGAAGTTACATTGCAAATGCTAAGTATTACAGGGGGAGTGAGCCTAAATCTACACCTTCAGAGGAGGGTTCACGCCAGCAGGAGAAGAGTGCGTCCCCGCATGTCGACGCCGAAGGGCCTGCTGGAGCTCAAAGGCTGCCTCCCACGCCTGGACCTTCCAGGGCTCCTGAAGCGGGTGCCACACCGCAGCGACTTCCTGGGCCGGCGCCACCAAGCGGGGGCCCCCGAATTCCACCTGGCTGCTGGAGGTCGCCGTGGCAAGGTGTTGGCATCCGGCCTCATGAAGGAGCCGGAGGACCCCCTGGCCTGCAACTCTGCCCACCGTCTGGAAGAAGCCCACCAAGGCGTCCTCCGTCACACAGGCGGCGGTGCGGAGGAATCCAAGGCGCTGATGCACAGGGTCCTTGGCGTTGAAGGTGGGAGTCTGGCAATCAGTCCCTACGCGCTCCAAAACGCCCAAGAGCGTAGTGATAGTCCGGTCCGCCTCCTTGGTGGCTTCGGCCCTCTCCTTCTCCAGGGACAAGTTGAAGGCACGGAGCTGCTCGGCTTTGGCCCCATTCACCTCCCTCTCCTTCTCCAGGGACAAGTTGAAGGCGCGGAGCTGCTCGGCTTCAGCCCTCTTCGCCTCCCTCTCCTTCTCCAGGGACAAGTTGGCGGTGCGGAGCTACTCGGCTTCAGCCCCCATCGCCTCCAAGGACAAGTTATTGGCACGAAGACGCTTGACTTCAGCTTCGAGTGACTTGTTGGCCTGGCGGAGTGCCTCGACCTCCGAGGCCACTGCAGCATGGGCCTCGCGTTCCCGCTGGACCTCAGCCCGAAGCTCTTCTACTGCCACCTCCACCTGCTGATAGCGTTGGGTGGCCTCCGAGGCTTGTCGGCGGTAAGTGCGAAGATCCCTCGCCACAAGGTCCTCTTGACGGTCGACGGCAATGGCGGCCCATGGAGCAATGCGAAGACCTGAGGCACAAGAAAATAGTTAAGGCTAAGAAAAACTCAAGCGTCTAAATGGACCTCCTTTTTTCATCTCCGTTACTTAGAGCAAGGCTCTTCGGCGGCTGAGGTAAGGTCGGAATGATGATAGCGGGCCATCTCCGCTATCAAGTCACTGCTGGCAAGGCCTTCACTTCCCCACAAGAATTGGGACACCATGTTCCCAACGGGTGCCCTTGGGGAGACGAAGGGTCACAGTAGGAGGACCCTGTCCAATGCCCCCTCTAGAGGTGGGCTCTGCCCCATGGCTCCATCACCAGCGGCCAAAGGGGACAATGGAATGGCTTCGTCGCTGGCACCATCGCCACCTTCGTCTTCATCGCCTCCATCTGTGGAGGAGGCCTCTCGGGACCCCTCGTCGCCTCCTTCACCGCTGCTGCTGCTGCTGGATGACTCTGCTTCGTTGATGACCTCGACAGCGATGTCGTCCGGGCGGTTGTCGAGGGCCCCTCTGTCGACCGGTGCAACCCCTGCGAAAAGAAAAAGAATCTAAGTTAGAAGCTAGGCCCCCACCGCAAAGAAAAAAAATATATAAAGATGTTCAAATTACCTCTGTCTTCTGCGATCGGAGAGAGGTTAGGCAGGCCTGGAGGAGCGAATAGGTCACCCCAATCAATGTCTTCGAGGGCCTCCACCCCTTGATCCACTGCTACCATGGCAGGGATGGCTTCAGCCCCATCTTCGGGGGTGGGGCTTCGTGGCGGCGGAGAAGTGACCTCCGAGGCCACTATAGCCAGCGCATCCGGCTGGGGATTCGATGGGCCTCCAGAGCCAGACGGGTCTCATGGGCACCGTGGCGACAAACCCTATGGCTCATCGTCTTCGTCGGCCCTCTTCCTCTTCCCTTCCGAAGGGGTGGGGTCTAGGAGCTCCGGGAGAGTCGGAGCCTCCACGCCTAGCCGAGCCCATACTTAGCTGTACCTCTCCTAGGTTCTGACCAGGATGAGTCATCGGCTTCGTTCATCTATGGTGGGGGCTCCGATGACGCGCTCCACCACCCTGACTGCCTTCTCTGGAGTCAACATCTCCCGTTGGTCTGCAATGCAGGAGGACCCAGTTATTAGGACTGCGATGTAAACATTCTAACTCACGAGCTTCGGTTCGGTGCCTTACCAAGGAAATCCGAAGGAATCTCCTCTAGGTCTCTGGATGCGGAGTCCTGGAAAAGGCCCTTCGGCCATGCACGTCAGAGGGGGCTGATCTAGAGGGTAATGAACTTCTCCGCCAAGTCCCTCATGCTCATCCTCCGTGCCACCCTCTTCAGCAGTTCGATCCGGGAGTTGATGGTGGCGGAGTCCACCGATATTTGGGCTTCACGGCGGGACGAGATAAGGGCGTTGGTGCTCCAAAGGGGGAGTCCGCTCTAACGGTGATGTAAAACCAATGTTGGTCCCATCATGAGTACCAACGGTCATTCGAAGCCCTCACCGGGAAGGACTCGTTGAACCCTCTGCGGAGCTGGAAGTTGATGCTGCCGAAGGCCAGTGCCCTGACGACCCCGTCTTCACAATCGCGCTTCTTCGGCTGGCAATTGGCGTCATGAAGGGCCACGAAGACGTCCGCACGGCCCTGGCACCCCTCTGCCCTCATGGCCCTCTCAAAGATGGCCAATCGCGCTACTGCGTTCGGAGATAGCTGGGGGAGCTCCAAGTTGTACATACGCAGTACCTCCCCCAGCAGCGGCTCCATGGGGATCCCAAGCCTGGCCTCGAAGAAGGCTTCAAAGATGACCGCTTCGTTGGCTCGAGGGGCGGGGATGACGTCGTTCTTCCAGATGCGGAGTTTAACCTTTTTGTGGACTTTTCCTGCGCAGGCTCTCTCGGTGGAGTCCATGGAGGACCTCGTTTTTTTCAACTCCAGCGTCTGCTCGAATTTCTCCTACGGAGGCCAGAGGTCGAACGCTCCATAACGCTTCGCCGCTGTCTTCACCGTTGCTGCCGCCGCTGCCGTCGCCTAGATCTGCACGGAGCCAGAACCTCCGCCCAAAGGAAGGCCCTTCGCCACCGAAGTCTTCTTCGGCATCCTGCTAAGGTGGGTTGAAGGCTGGACGGAGAGGATTGCGGAGGCTAGAGGAGCTAGGGGCTCCAGAGAAGGATGCTGAGGGCTCCGAAGACGAGAGCTAAGGGCTCAGACTTGAGAGGAAACGAGAGCTAAAAATACTAGAAGGCGTAATGCGCCCTGGGGTGCGAGGAGGCCTATATAGGCAGTAAAAGGGCGCAGCGCTTCCCCCGAAGCCATTTTTTACCACCTCACGCGCCCCTTCCGGAGTCTATGACAGGTGGGGCCAAGGTAAAATAGGGCGTCGCGCCCCTGCATGGCGACTGTTCGATTTCTGACCGTTGGCCGCACCAGACATCGTTTAGAATTTCAAGGATGTCTTGTCAGCTCCCGTCATGCATTTAATGATCGAAGTGGGTTCGTTCTCTACAATGACCTTCGATGCTCTAGGCTCCGAATAAAGTGCGCAGGACTGCCATGTGTTGGGTGCACACTTTACCCCTTCGGCAGAAGGGCTACATGCGAGGGGCTATTGTTGGGGTAAATTACTTTACTCTAACAAGGCTCCAATGACAGTGACTGCGAAGCTCCTTTCGGATGTATAAGTTAAGGCTCCGTGCAACTCTAAACGGAGCCCCCTTTGGCTTGCTAAGAACGAAGCCTCTGAAACCACTTGTCGCAAGGCTCCAAGACCGTGGTATTTCTGTCCCCTCCGACAAGACCTGAAGCTGGGTTCGTTCACACGGAGGGTTACTAAACTACCCCTATAAAAGATCACTATTCACACTGTAATGGTCGGTTGTAAGTAGGAGGTAACTTCGTATTACCCCATGCAATTGCGCCTATAAATACCCCTCCCCTTGCAGGGTGAAGGGGGATCGCAAGATGCGAAGTATAAATCAAAGCTACTTCTGTTCGAAGGTTATTATCCATTCGGAGGCCTAGAACACTGCTTGAACCCAAATATACGCTTCGAACTATCCGAAGTTCTTAAACATTCAAACCTGTCGCGTAGTTTGTTATTACGCCAACAGCGATCTTCCTCCACTTTGAGCCGATTGAGGTATGCTTGCTCTTCGGCAGGAAGCTTGAGCAAGACTTGAAGTTGATGATCAGCTTCTTCCACCTTCACACCGGCCAACTCAAACCACTGCTGGTGGATGCGTTGCATTTCGTGATCGGCCAGGCCAGCGTAGGCGGTAAGATAGGCCGATTGGTGCTCACAAGAGTATACCCGCAGGAGGATATTGGCCAGGCCAGGTGGAAGCCTATCATTCACGTGCTGGAGACGGGACCTTGCTACCTCAATGCCCTGGAAGAAGACGCTGATTGGGCACTGAAGGTGCTGAAGCAAAACTGATAAGTCGGTCGGCATAGAATCTTCGGAAGAAAGGGCCCTGTCCGATGCTTGAGATTCCTACAGAACAAAGTGTGAGCCGATGAGGGTACAAAGATTAACAGGCACGACTGATTGAGCTACCTGAGGGCACCGGCGTACTGATGAAGCGCTTACAGCCACAAGGGAGTCACCAGAGTAATCGTCATCACCAAGGCAGATGAAGCGGTTCGGGTCGTGGTCGCCATCGGCGCTTACCCATTGTGTTGAAGTAGATGGATGGTTAGAAGGTGAAGCATCTTGTGAATGGGCAACTGGAGCAGTCGAAGCCTAAAGCTCAGAGATGAGGGTAATGGTAAAGAGCACGGAGTTCAAGACTAATGAAGCAAAAGATTGTTGAGCAAGAGGTTGAATGATTAGAAGGAACATACCAACTCATGATCTCTAGAAACATTTTGATCATTCAGCTTGGCCTTCTTGCTTGGTGGAGAATTTGGAGCATCAGACGTCATGGCAAAGAAGAGAAGAAAGAAGTTGAGCTGGTGTATGATGAAAGTGACCGAGTTTGAAGAAGAGAGCTTATCTAGCAAGTTTTATATACGCTCAGTGATCTGACGACACATTACTCGAGGAGACTTCAAAACGCGACGTTTCATGTTTCAAACTTAGGGGGCATGTGTTGACACTGGAATTTGGACCGATGAGCCATCAGCTAGGTGATTCGATCAACAAAGAGCTGATGGGCCGTCGATGGGCTTTAACAGGCAAAGACTAGATGCACATGTCGTAGACTAATAATTTTTTAAGTAGTTTTTTCGTTTAATTAAATAAATCAGTTAGGATTCCACGTCATCTCTAGATGACGTATCAACCTGGCTATAAATATGTAAGCCCAAGGTCATCAAAACACACAATCAATCTTATCAATTAAACCCTTCGGCGCATCGCCAACTATTAGGTACGTAGCATTAGGGTAATTCTCCGCCAGAGCTATGGCTGCATCGGTTGAGTCCAATCTCTAGCTTTGACGGAGATAGCCTGTTGGTAAACTGATTCATATATTCATGGCTTTCTTAGTTAAGTCCGATACTGTGATCAGATAGAGTAGGTTTGCTAGTTATCGATTAAATATATTGATTATTATTCGTTTATTGTGTTTTATGGATTCAATCTCTGTATTTGCCAATCACGACGTTCTAGCTTATCGAGTTAGATTAGATCGTGTGTCAATCGACAACGGCACGCTGTCTCGGTTAGGTCCTATCCATGGCGTTGTCGAGGTCACATACAGGAAGATCTGGTTTGATGTGTTAAGATGTCGTTCATCGGAGTTTTAGCCGATGGATTATCTATTACTCTGTTAGTTAGATATGTCATGCTCTTTATGCTCTTAATAACCTGTCTTTATGCTGCATCAGTTTAGTCCAAACTATGAAGATTGGTTAGTATTGAGTTATGTCTCTAGAGCTGATTGGTAGAGTTTATGGTTTACATGTATCAATCCTGATGAATCATGATTCTCGTACGTGCTATCATTACTGATGCTGATAGGCTATCACCGATAGCGTTAGGATATCTCACGCCTGTTTTCTTGTCAATTGCAGGGTCAAATTGACTGGCACGCTCATTGAACACCTTAGGGTTATTTAGGACCTGCACTGGAGCTAAGCAGACACTCACAGACCTTCGAGTGTGAAGACGTAGGAATATATGTGATTTTTGAGTCAACGGGATGTTAAGCAGATGTAGATACAAAATGGATTATTCCGAATATCAGAATCAGTGCGGAGTCAGGGTGAACTCGAGTCATGAACATATTAAAATTATCGGATAATACGTGCATGAGAACGGGAATTCAAAAATGTAACATCAGCATGCTTATAGCACAACATACAAATATGCAACATACTGCTAGTAATATAGAATAATGAAAGTAATAATTTTCTAATAGAAGATAACATGAAGCCCATTACTCCATTATGTAACTGTTCAAATGTCAAAACTAATAATGATAAAATAGGCAACGATTACATGACAAAGTCACAAAACCACAGGTAAACATGGATTAAATTACATCACACAACCATATTTTCTTGGTGACACAATTTAAGCAGAACTTCGATGGCTATCATCACACAGTAGGAGTGCAAGATCAGCCACAACAATCTGATGCGGTCAATAGCTACTCATATGCAATTACTATACTAGCGGTAAATTCGGTCCTCCAAAAATCCATGTATCATGGACCACATAAATAAAATGTTTCATTATTAAGTTTGTCAATTTATGTTCCTTTAGTTCTTTTGGATGAAACAAAATGATTCAATTTCTTATATAGGAAGGGAAACAAATTGTTAGATGCACTTGGATTTTTATGCAGAGGACACAAAATTTCAGTGGTTACTACAAAATGAGTCTCTTTTGTTGATTCCAATAGTCCTTTTCTTTTCTATGTTCACTCCACATTTTTTTACAGAAAACAGAAAACGGGAAATATCAGTCATATAATTTCTGTTAGAAGGCTCTTTGTTTTTAAAAAGGTCATGATGGAATCACTAGCCATGGTTTTATTTGGAAAATCAGCAGAGCATCTATAATATATAACGCACACTCTACATGGTAGAAAAGGTCGATTGTAGTGGAATGCACCTCCTTCAAAAAAAGATAAACTAAACCGATGCTATTGAAGAATTTTGGCATACATATATTCTTGTAGTTGTATTAAATTTGTTGTAACTACAATAATTTTGGAAGAAACCTACAATGAAGTAGAGATTTGGTTACCTTATTGATTCACCATCACTGCATCAACGATGTGGTTACACGGCGCAGTGGGCCGTAGCAGGGAAATTGGCTTCCTGGCCACACCAGTTGGGTAGGGGCTAGGAACGAACCGCTCACTGTGCAGGCCACAGAGCAATGCCTCACCACCTTTATGGTTGGGACTAAATGGCTCTTGTAGTGTGGTAGCTCGCTGCCTTTGTGCTTGGATGGATCTACAGCATACGACATGCCAACGCCTGGAATCACAGAGACACGAACACTAGCTGGCAGCAGTCACTAGTGCCTTCACCTAATGCCCTACCTCACACCACCTGCCAACACCTCATGACACGAGAGTCACGCACTCACACCTAAGGTTTCTAGTTCTTCTATAACTTGGGCTCACTGCTTATAGAAATACGTTAGGTAAGCCTAAATGAATTTCGGACTGTTTGATTTTTACCCATCCGGATAATCTGCATCAGTATTCACTAGATTTCAAAAAATTACTATCATATCTTCAACCCGATTGGATTCAGATTAGATCGTATCAGATAATATCTGATCTGCTTTCACCCCTATTGTAAGGTGATACCTAGAGAGTGTGTTGTTTCTCAACATAAGCTTGTGTTGGTCGATTTTCGCTATCAGGTGCATGTTTGTAGGGATAAACAAAGCCAAGATTGCAAGAACGAAGTAGTGAAAACTAAAAAGAAGAGATGACAGAGGTCTTCAAGGAAAGAGTTATCAAAGAGGGCTCTTGAAAGGAAGAAGATGGTGCAAACAACATGTGGGAGAACTGAGAAGATGGCAACCTACATTCAGAAGGTGTCTTTAGAGGTGTTTAGAGTGATCGAAAAGAGCGGATGTGAATCTACAAATACTCGGTGGTGGAACGAGGACATCCAAAGGACTATTAAGAAGAAGAAAGAATCATATAGGCACTTGTACCATGATAGGAGTGCGGACAACATAGAAAAGTATAAGTGGCAAAAAAGACTACAAAGCGAGCTGTGAGTGAGGCAAATGGTTTGGCTTACGAGGACATTTACCTATGATTGAGTACTAAAGGAGAGAATGATATCTATAGGATGACTAAGGTTCGTGAGAGGAAGATGAGAGGCTTCAACCAAGTTAAGTGTATTAAGGATGAGAGGGAGCAACTCTTGGTGAAGGAGGATAAGATTAAATATAGATGACAGGAGTATTTCAACAAGTTGTTCAATAGTGAGAATAAGAAGACAACCTTTTGGTTGAACGACTCTTTTGATAACACTAATAGGCGTTTTGTGCTGAGGATCCAAGAATCTAAGGTCAGAGAGGCATTGAAGAGATGTGGAGATGTCTCGGGGATATAGCTATAGTATGACTAACCATGTTGTTTAATAATACTTTTCAGTTGAACAAGATGATCGAAGAGCGAAGAAGTATATTAGTGTCAATCTACAATAATAAGGGAGATGTTCAAAGTTGCAATAATCACCGAGGGATTAAGTTGATGGGTCAAACTATAAAGCAATGGGAGAGAGTTATAGAGCATCGTTTGAGATGAATGACATAGGTCTTTATGAACCAGTTTGGTTTCATGTCGAGGTCAACCGTAGAAATAATTTTCTTAATAAAATAAGTTATAGAGCGGCATAGAGAGTGGAAAAGGGATCTACACATGGTTTTCACTGATTTGGAGAAGGTTTATGACAAAATACCAAGGAATGTCATGGGATGGGCTTTGGACAAACTTAAAGTCCCAAAAAAGTATGTTGCCCTCATTAAGGACAAGTATAACAATGATGGAGTGACTAGTGTTCAAACAAGTGATGGTGACATAAATGACTTTTTGATTAAAATAAAATTATATCAGGGTCAACTTTAAGCCCTTATCTATTTGCCTTAGTAATGCATGAGGTCACAAGGGACATATAAGGGGATATTCTTCATGTATGCTTTTCACTGATGATGTAGTGCTAGTTGATAAAAGCCGGGTGGGAGTAAATAGGAAACTAGAGTTGTGGAGGCAAACTCTTGAGTCTAAATGTTTTAGACTTAGTAGGACTAAAACTGAATATATGAGATGTCACTTTACACTACTACACATGAGGAGGGAGATGTTAGTTTCAAAGGTTAAGTAGTGCACAAGAATGATACCTTTTAATATTTGGGATCAATGCTTAAAGAGATGGGGATATTGGTGAAAATGTTAGCCATAGAATCAAAGCTAGGTGGATGAAGTATCGATAAACATTTGGTATTCTCTGTAACAGGAGCACCACAAAAGTTAAAAGGCCAGTTATATAGAACAACGATTAGACTTGCAATATTGTATGATACAGAATGTTGTCCTATAAAAAGATGACATGTTTAACAGTTAAATGTTGCAGAAATGTATGTGTTGCATTGGATTTATGTGTACACAAGAATGGATCGAGTCCGGAACGACGATATAAATGATAGGCTAAGTGTAGCGCCAATTGAAGAAAAACTTGTCCAACACTGGTTTAGATAATTTGGACATGTCCAATGGAGAATTCTAAATGAATCGGTGTATAGTGGAATCCTGAGACGCAACAATAGTGTGAGAAGAGGCAAGAGAAGATTGAAATTAACTTGAAAGAAGACAATAAAAAGATACTTGAAATGATAGAATATTCCTAAATATTTGACTTTGAATAAGAGCGCATGGATAGGAGCTATTTATGTGTCTGTATCTTGATTAATGACTTCAGTTGGGTTTCAACTCTCTTACTCCAATTTGCTTTAGATTGAAAGGCTTTATTGTTGTTATTGTTGAGGTTTAGGTGATCTCTCTGGGGTCAACTCTGCACTGTCCATGACTTATCTTAACCTGCTTTGAGGACTAGCTAAATGGGAATGCCATTCTTGAATCTCTATATATGTAGCATGATCTATGCTATTGTGTATTCTCTGTCAAGGAATTACCGAAAATCCATTTTTTCTGGTTCAGGAATTCATTTATTTTGTTGTTTCTTTTGTTTGTTTGGTAATATTTGTTAGTCTTGAGTTACGAGTTTATTGGTTGTCCTTATCTTCTTGCAGGTCATGGCGATTTGATTGTTATGTTTTTTGCAGTACTGTGATCTGATCTTCTCCTGATGATTAATTGATAAACCATTATGGCATTATCATCCAAACTTTTGTTTGCAACCAAATGATCTTCTTATGCAGTTCGATTCAACAACTTCATCTGAAGAAGTGGTGGGTTGACTTAACCAACTCCCTTCTTTTTCCATAGCCCTATCCAGCCTTTTTCTCGTGTAATCAAAGTGAACATTGCAGCCTGCAGGATGAAAGGGGTCACAATAACCTTGAGAAATCTTCTCAAAATCGTGTTAACATCAAAGCTTGGGAAGTTATCATCGCCCATCATTTTTCTGGCAATTATTTTATTGCTAAGGCTTGAGTTGCACTGTAGGGTGCAAATCTGGAACTTTCACATCAATATTCAGTCCTCCTTTTGATCTGATCAAAAGGTAATTCTATTAATTTCACCCACTTCTACAACTTCATGATAAATCTTACAGCTTTTGGATGATTGGTTTGGTTTATGTTGCTGGGCTTTGCACATAGAACAGAGGACTCAACTGCTAGCATGGAGATGACCAGTAGGTCCGTTCAGATTTTGAAAAGAAATATTTGTGGGCTAATTGTATAAGATCAAAATATCCTATATTGATTTGTATCAGAATAGCATCTTATATTGATGAAAAAATGTATATATACAATAAATTTGAATATTTCTGATGTTTCTGGATAGTGACATCAGGAGATATTGGTTAATTCAAAGGCCATGCATTTTTTCTCACAACATTGTGCTTGGTACCAGAATATCATAGACAGGTCATATAAAGAATAATAGTCCTTCAAGTGCTTATACGTTTTGTTAGGTCTAGTGACCTTAATGGGTAGCAATGGGAGGTAGCCAGCCTCTCTTTAGCCGGTTTCCTGCTCGTTGTGGATAAGACGAGGGCAATAACGGAGCGTCCGTAGCAACAGGAGGGGATGAGACAATAGGGAATAATAGGTGAGGATAAGATTGCTTTATTGTTTGACTTCAAGAAAGGCTTACTGCTCTTTATATATAGAACTACAGCTAATTATAAATCAAAGTCTAAACTGACTCCAAAACCTAATAGAAGTAGAATTCCTAGTCCTTACAGAATCCAAACTTTCTAAACTTATCTTTTCTAGCCAAATTATAGAAGACTTGTTCTAGTACTTCCTATTGTATAAAATTCCAAATAAGGATATTAAAAATTCCCTACCACATTGGGCTTTCTCCTACTACAAACCTTGCCGAACATAACACATTTGAATGTAGTTAACTGATGTTCTTTCTGGTCCATAATCTGGACCGTAACAAGAGCATCTCACAAACTCAACACTGGGTCATTTTACACAACATAAACCAACACGTTTCTTTTTATTCCTGTATTTCTGTCTAAAAGAGTCTACCTTAACTTATTTGGGATTGAATGTTACAGCTGTTGTATTCCCGTTTAAAAGACTTCTTAACTCATATGTCATCGTCCAAATTTTTCAGATCATTTGGAAGCTTCTCACGCTGTTTGCGTGCAAGGCTCTGAGGATTTTTTATTGCATCCAGCATCCTGTCCAAGAATTCAATGAACTGCCGATCTTCATGAGCGACCTGAGGATCCGAAAACCTATCGAAGTGATCCTGATCCTGCACGTCCATTACAACCAGGAAGCATCAATAAACAGAGGAACTCTCCACAGGGGAAGCACTAAGCAATAGATATCGAGAAACCATATAATCACAGGTATGTGTAACCTAAACCGTTTCCATTATCTAAAACGGTATGTGTAACCACAAGGTTAGTAAACTAGTAAATATATACTTAACTCAAGTTTAATTTGATGATTACTAGTTTACCACAATCTCGGAACTTAATTGATACTCTACTTGAAAAGCTGAGCAACATCTCTACTTGTGCAAACCAGAAACCTTTTTCTTAACTGAAAAACCAAACCACAAGGCTTCAACTCCATTACAGGAAAAGGAGAAACTTCGATAGAGGGCGAACCTTCGTCGCTGTGTCGGTTTGCCCGTACACGCTGCTGGAGAATAATTGATAACTCGCCGGAGAAAGAACGCGGCGGAGTCCCTCCCCGTGGCTGAGCAGCTGCAGCCGGCGATGGCCGGAGAGACGGCAGATCACTTGGATTCTCCCTAGGACCAGCTCCGACGCCATGTTTGCCAAAGCAAGCGGTTTCCTTTGTTCCCTCGTCTAGTTTTCCCCTACTCCCTACTCCAAATATATACAACGGAGTAGGACGCAAGGTATTGTCCGAGTCATGGAAAGCTTCGTTGGCCTCGTTTGGAGTCTTGGACCGACTGGTTCAAGGAATCCGACTCTGTTAGCAATCGTGCTTTGACAGAACGCGTTTGGTCTCTTCAACGATGGCTAGGTTAGAGTACTCTTATTCAATCCCTTAAAATTAAATTTATATATTTTAGAAAAAAATCATGCTTTAATATTATTTCTAAATGATTTCCTATTCTAAATTATATCCTAAATCACCTCTCCTTTTAAAGGATATAATAAACTAATTATAGAAATTCTCTTTGGGTTGCTGTTATCCCAAGTTCCCAACTCATTGATATGTCTGATCTTAATTTCTGCTCGTCGTTGTCTTGTTGATTACTCCTAGGTTTGTCTCAGATCTGGGATGTTGCCAATTTGTTGACCCCCTCGGGCTCTGCCACGTCGCGCAGAATTGCCATGGCTGTCCAATCCTTTCTTGGCCGTCCTTTGTGTGCAACTTTTTTTTACAAAACCTGTGTGCAATTGTGCATAGTCACTTGGTTCATCACGATCCGTTTGCCAATTTGGTTAGAAAGATAGACCATCTGCAGAAACGATTTTAACTACGAAAACGTGTACGCGTTTTAGCTGGAAAGATGATTGAGAAAGAAAAATATTGCCAATTTGCCGCGCTTGGTGGCTGGCCAACTTTCTTTCCTAATTCCTATGCCTCGGCTACAATCTATAAGTAGTACCTACCAGTCGCACAGTAGAAGATGCCCTCCAAAAATTGACCAACTTATATAGACACGTGATTCACAAAATCACAACACATGAACAATTTTCAGGATGCCTCACAGAAACTGTAGATCTGGGATTGTGAAAGGTATAACCCTTGGTCCTGTGATGGATGCCATAAACCTAACAGCAACAATGTCGTATGGTACAAAAAAAGGTCTGCCACACGATTCACTCAGCGGCATTTTTTTCAGCCGACTTGCTACAGATTCTTCTATAAACTTGGTAAAGTTGTATATTTTGGTGCTATGGTATCACCGATGACTTCTCATCCAAGACCTGCACTTCCCCGTTCAATGCAACGACGACATATGATCTGCAGGTAAAAGATGGCAGTGTCTCAGAATCTTCGGAGCATAGCTGCATTATGCATACATGAACTCAAGCATTAGGACGTAGAAGGAAAATTTTACGGTGTATATAAATTATTATGGGCTATCTATTTATCTTGATCTAATAGATAAATTCACAGTTATCTTTAAGAATGTAATAAGCTAGTACTAATTAGAAAGAGTTAGGTTAGTCATATAACCCACATAGTGTCTATGATAGTATTTTACTCTCACTCATAGACAGTACCGCTCTAATGAATAGTTTTTTTAAAATAAATTTATAACTAATTACATATCTTCTCTTTCATTTCTTTTCCAACCTCCTTTTTTGCTTCCTTAGATGTCGTGTAAAGCTGGTTTTTCGTATGAGATATAGTTTCTCTCTCACCTCAATAAATATTTTGTCACATCAAATTTTGACTAGCATGACAATGTAATTGACGCTAAGAAACTCCTAATCAGTAGGGTTGGACTACCCTTAGTATAATCTTTCTAGTTGATATAGATAAGCCATCATTAAAACTTAGCATAAAAAGAGAGATTATATGTGATAAATTTCAGTTGAGTTGGTTACAACAAATATAATTTGTATTTTTCAAAATTCCTCTAAAAACAAGTATTTTTTCAGCGTTCAATTTGTACGAACAACAAAACATAAAAATATACAATGGAGTACGTGCAGTATATATATCAAGGAATAAGTCTGTTTATATTGGAAAGTTTCAAGAAAATTATTAAATTTTGATGGAGTTTTCTATTTTTAGCGTCACTATTAATTAAGTTGCTATCTATAAAATGCTTTATAGCCAAATATACCCTTATCAATGGATGGCTAAGCAACAGGTAAGTGGGGCACCGTAACCGAACCCACATAGAAATCTTGGACATGATGATTTATTCTTGTAGATCTAACAGCTATATCTTTGTGTGAAACACATTGGTCTAGCTAGATTGTAGTATATAGAGTCAGGTTGGTTGGGATATTTACGGAATGCTGGAAACGATCCCATGGTCCACAACACCAGCAATTTTCTCCAAGCTTTCTGCTACCTTAGCTGCAAGTTTCAAGCCAAACCAGTTAAAAATCCATTCAAGAGATGGTTACCAAATTATCAAGCCAAATTCAGCTCCTCGAGTGGTAACAATCTTCCATATATATTAGCATACCAAGATCCGGGATGGGAGTTGTGAAGACAACATCAAGTACGTGATGGCCCTCCTTCGTAACCAACGGGAAGTCGCCTCCCAATGGACCAGCGGTTCCAAATGATGGCCGCCTCCACACCTTCATCAGGTTATCATTGATGGAAAGGTCTCAGACTCACAACATCACAAATCCAGTAGCTGCTCAAACTTCAAAGTAGGAAACATTACAAGTACATAAAAGATATATGAATGCACCTCAGCGTCTCCTAGGAACAAATCATCAATTTCTTCTGCAGTGTCAATCCAATTTGCCTGAAATGATATGTTCTCCTCTTAATAAACATTGCAGAAAACTGAGCATTCTAGTACTAGAAAGCTGCTTACACTCTTCACCAAGACTGGAATTGAACCTTCGACGCCTTTCACATATTTATCATGGCCAATGATGAAGGCAAGTTTACCAGCTGATTTAACAATACCCTATGGAAGCAGAAGATATTTTCACATGACAAAGTAGAAAAAAGAGGACAGTGCCAAGGTTGTTTCAATTTTTACTGAACAAGTAAACTACATAAGTGAAAGCATCAAATCTTTGATGAGCATCGGATACCTTTTCCTCCATGAAAGAAGGCTCTCCGCTCTCCGTTTTCCGGCGCCCAATGACAGCAGCCAGTGTGTCCTCTTCAATTATATCAGCATCAGTGAAAGCAAAGTCAATCTATACGTCAACGTCAGTAAGCACTGTTTCA
>KE371041.1:906693-930628 GCA_000418225.1 Zizania latifolia
AGCTGATACAACCTAGCTTTTCTTATAAGCTGAATTACTACAATCTCAAGACGAAACAAACAGAACATTAGAGCCTTAGAGCATTTTAAGATATGCTTAAAAATCAATCTTAATATTATTATATAAGAAGGCTTCTTAATAAAATTTAATCTTAAAATCTCCATACTCTTCAACATACTCTCGATATCATATTCTTGTATTTTTGTATCACCGATAGATAGGACCAAAACATATAGGAAATAAAAGTCACTCTCTACAAGTAGGGATGATAGAGGAAGATTTTAGGGATCTTTAATAATTAGGAACTAAATATGGGAATTATTGGAGAGATATTTTAGCCTAAAATCTCTAATAATAGTGTCGAGGATATGACCCCGGGGTACTTCACGACGGTGATAGCGATCAAGTGGAAGTAGGAGTCGGGCGACGAAGCATTAAAGACGATCCAGAAGGGGTTGGATCATTCAATAGCCGAAGAAGCAGTCGACAGTCTGAAAAGCTCCCGAGTCCCACACTCGGGAAGATGGCCCGATCGCAGGCACTCGGACGGTCAACATTGACATCTAGACCGTCCCATCAATGACAATAAAGCCCGGGCGTGTAACTGCTCAATCAAGACAGCGAGTAACGCTAGGGTTAATAGCCTACGTCCCGACCGTTTTAACTATTGTAAAGTGACTTAATAGAGCGAATAAAGCCTAAACGGTAACCCCCCAGTCCCTACAGTATATAAAGGGCTCGGGAGAACCTCTTACAGGCACGACGTGTTGTATTTGGCTACACATTCTGTCATGCTTAAGGTCGTTTCAAGCCCTTAAGCTCATATTCACACACACAGAAGACTAGGGTTATTATTCTTCGGGAGGCCTGAACCAGTCTAATTCTTGTGTCTCGTATTCTTTGAGGCAACCATTGAATCTCGACCACAGTCGTCCCTCTACACTTACACAAAACACCTCTGTGGATAACCCTGTAGAGGACTGTCGTACTTATGCGACGACAGTTGGCACGCTAGGTAGGGGAGCGCTCTGTGAGATTTCTAAATTCGGATTCAATGGCCGTTTTGTGCAAGGTTAACACCTAGGTTCCGTTGGCTCCATCATCACCTTTGGGAGCCTGACTTTTGTTGGCGATTCTATACGCCAACTCGTTCTCTCCACCTCTGCCGACAACCAGGCGAAGGTCGCGCGCGCTCGTCGTGCGTCCAACTACTTCCTCTATATGGGGCGTGGCTCGCCCCAAGACGATCAAGGCCAATGAATGTCCAGCTCCACCAAGCGCTCGCCAACCCATCTCCATCGACTCTCCCACCGACTTCGTCATCTTCGCCAACTCAGGCGGGCGCACGGTCCAGCGGTGCCAATTCACTAAGGTCACCTCAGCACGGACCAGGAGACAGAACACGTTAGTCACACTAACGCCTCCTCCTGCGAGGGCTGTCATGATGATGATGGTCGCTGTCTCTGAGGACGAGCTCATCACCAATGCTACCGAGTCCAGCACTAACCGGCGGGAGCGCCAGAGGCGGAACGCCTCCCGCTTACTTCATCAAGGAAGGGCTCAAACAGCCAAAACCTCACGACAAGACACGTAAGAAGTGTTCATGGTGGACATTGAAGGTCACGCCGTGTACCGTACGCCCACAGTGAATCTTGTCACCATTAAGAGGGCACTATCCGCCCTTCCCGACACACCTAAGCTCTAGAGGGCTCGAGCGATGATGTAGGCTGCTGCCGCCCAACTCGTCGAGGTGGTGCCGCCCACGCGGTCACGATCTCCCAGCCGTGACACTACTCCCCGACCGTCCAGTCGGTCACGGTGCTCTCGATCGAGTGGGCGCCATGGGAGTTCCTACTCGGGTGATGCCCGGGAGATCATTAACCAAGTGTGCGATGCGCACAACACTATTTCTCACCGCCGCGGAGAAGGCAAGCATGGCGAACTTCATCGGCGGGAACACTTCGACCAAAGCCACAGAACGTCGGGAGTTATCCAGCCAGAGAACTTCGACTCCCGCCACAACGGCTTCCCGGCCTTAACCGAGCGACTCCGCCGAGTGATATGGCCGAAGGAGGAAGACCAAGAGAAGACATCCTTCATCACTCTATTCGACGCCTACTGCTATACATCAATGCCCTTCGGGCTCAAGAACGCTGGGGCTACATAGCAGCGAGCTATTCAACGTTACCACGCCGACCAGATCGAGCGCAATGTGGAGGCCTATGTGGATGATATCGTCATCAAATTCAAGCATACGGAAGATCTTATTCCTTACATCCAGGAGACTATTGACATCCAGGAGAAATGTGTGTTCGGGGTGCCGACTGAGAAGCTACTCGGTTTTGTTGTCAGCAGTCGGGGAATTGAAACCAACCCTGATAAGATCTCGACGATTATAAACATGGCCAAGCCAATCAGCTTCAAGAACATTCAGCGCCTCACGGGTTGCATGACTGCACTCGGACGCTTCATCTCCTGACTTGGCGAACGAGGGATGCCGTTCTTCAAGCTGCTGAAAAAAGAGGGTAATTTCACATGGACTCTGTGTTGGGTTATGGGGAGGCTACACTAGCGCTTAATTTCAAAAAAAATTACCCTGTTAGCCAGGAACCATGCGTGTAATAGGATCATGGATCGTTACCTCAAACCACGAGATGCGCTCGGGCAGCGAAAGTAGAGTCGATAAAACACGTCCTCGAGCTACTCCTCCCCGCTTCGTTCGTTGTCGGTGATCCGGCGATGAAGACGACGCGATCCCACGATCCGACGAACTCTATAGAAGGAAAACAAGCACCACTATTGGAGTAGTGCCTCTACAGTATCCACACGTCCGGGGATAGGATCGCCTCGTGCCAGTGTCCTAGCACCACTCGTGAGATCTGGGATATCGATCACAACCCTTGTAATCGAGGAGAAAAGAGAGGTGGCGGCTAGGGTTCTCAACCAGGAGCAACAGCAGCAGCCTTTTCGTGCTAGCCCCTCCTCTCTTTATATAGTGCCCTGTCACGGGCCTTTAATCTATATTAAAGCCCAATAGATCTAATCTGTTTGCCTGGACCAGAACTTTCGGTTCTAACCGGAACTTTCGAAAATAATCTTCTATATCGAATTTATTTCGACCCAGAACTTCCGGTCTAACGGAAACTTCCGTCTCCTCCAGAAAACCAAAACTAGGGTTAGCCTAGAACTTCCGGTTATAATCGGAACTTCCGAATGCTCCAGAACCTAGAACTTCTGGCACTAGGCCAGAACTTCCAGTTTTCCCAAAATTCTCTTGGGCATAATTCCATCAATCTCCCACTTACACAAGAGCCAATTCTTGCAAGCTTTAAAATCCAATCCCCTTATGCGTGCGACCCGATAGGTTCATATGCAAACGGCCGCTACCCAGAAACCCTTTCCGAATCACCGATCAATAGTGGTACTTAGCAGCACTTATTGACCCCCGAAAGCATACAAAGTCAAAATCATACTTTCTAAACCTTGATATACTCACGCACCAATCCCTTTACCACACGACATCAGTCAAGCTCAAGGCGAGATTCGTGCCACCCTTATTGATAGCTCGACACTTCACTCGACCGAGTAGTGGTTTCAATCATGATCAACTCTTTGATCATAGTAGCATGGCCATGCATTTTCCAATCCGACTACCTCGATGGGCCCAGAGACGTCTCTCCCGTTATTTAGGAGGGGTAAATTCCATCTTGATCGCTCACATCCCACGACATGTTTCGTGACACACCCGAAAGCAACCTTTATAACTACCCTATTATGGAATAGCGTTTGGAAGCCCCTAAGTGTGCTACACATTCTGGAATCAATGACGATCTCAGGTCTAAGGATTCTACAGGTACACCATTTGATATGACAACTGATGGCACTTTTAAAATAACAATCTCAGCAGTATCTCAAAGTGGGTCTATCCAAGTCCATGTTCACTAACATGAGTCCACATCACTGATTTGACATCTCTATGTCTATGATCTACAAAACTTGATCATCAATCAGACAGATGTGCTAATCTATAAATCATCACTGTCCCACATGACGATATGAGATTAGGGATCGTTAAGAATAACATCATCATAAAACAAAGAGTTTCACAAACAAGTCACATACTTGCTGATCAATGTAAAAGATATTTATTCAAGAAACAAGATAACCAATTATCCAAATATAAACTAGCATAGAGAAGACACTTTTTCTCACATACACTGGACTCACTCACGCAAGCATCTAATACCCATAGAGCTCAAGTGTACCTCATACTTGGGCTGTGAGAGAGGCTTCGTCAACAGATCGGCTATGTTCAAATCCATGTGCACCTTGCATATCTTCACACCACCTCTATCTATAATCTCACGGATCAGATGATGCGCCGAAGTATGTGTTTAGATTTCTGATGTGACCTATGCTCCTTGGCTTATGCAATGGCACCACTATTATCACAATAGAGGTCTATTGGACTGGACACACTAGGGAAAACACCTAGCTCAGAAACAAACTTTCTGATCTAAACTACCTCCTTCGCAGCTTCCGAAGCTACAATATACTCGGCCTCTATTGTTGAATTTGCAACCGTTTCTTGCTTGGAACTCTTCCAACTCACTGCGCCTCCATTGAGACAGAACATAAATTCAGACTGCGATCGTGAATCGTCCTTGTCGGTTTGGAAGCTAGCATCGGTATAACCATTTACAACGAGCTCCTCCTCACCTCCATAGACCAGGAACATATTCTCAGTTCTTCTCAAGTACTTAAGAATACTCTTTACCACCGTCCAGTGTCTTTCACTCAGGTTTGACTGATATCTGTTTGTAACACTTAGAACATAAGAAACATCTGGGCGTGTACAAAGCATGGCATACATGATGGATTCGATTGCGAAGGCATACGGGATCGCACTCATCTTCTCCAGCTCATCAGGTGTCGAAAGATACTGACTCTTGCTGAGAGAAATACCATGTGATATTGGTAGAAAACCTTTCTTAGAATTCTGCATATTGAACCATTTCAATACTTTGTTAATGTACATGCTTTGGCTTAATCCAATTAGCCTTCTCGACCTATCTCTATAGATCTTTATGCTCAAAATGTATGCTGCCTCTCTAAGATCTTTCATTGAGAAACTTTTTCTCAACGAAGACTTGACAGCATCTAGCATAGGAATATCATTTTCGATCAACAATATGTCATCTACATATAAGACCAAAAATACAAGTGAGCTCCCACTAGCCTCTTGTAAACACAAGGCTCTTCTTCGTTTTTGATGAAGCCAAACCCTTTGACTATCTCATCAAAACGAAGGTTTCAACTTCGAGAAGCCTGCTTCAGCCCATAAATGGACCTTTGCAGCTTGCAAACTTTTCCAGCACTCTCTGGATCATCAAGACCTTCAGGCTGTGCCATGTACACATCCTCACTTAGGTTTCCATTAAGGAAAGCCATATCTCATAGTCATAAAATACGGCAATTGTTAGGATGATCCGGATAGACTTTAGCATAGCGACGGGTGAAAACGTTTCATCATAATCAACACCTTAAATCTGCTTGAAACCTTTCGCCACCAATCGTGCTTTATAGATGTAAACATTTCTATCAACGTCTATCTTTTTCTTAAAAATCCATTTACACTCGATAGTCTTTACACCATCAGGTGGATCAACCAAGTTTCAAATTTGGTTCTCTCGCATAGATTCTAACTCGGATCTTATGGCTCCAAGGTATTTATTAGAGTCTGATCCCATCACCGCTTCCGAGTAGGTCTTAGGTTCATCATTATCTAACAATAATACATCACGCTGTCTAGTGGTAAAAAATGCAAACCGCTCAGGCGCATGACTCAATCTCTCCAACCGACGTGGGGCAGGTGTCTCGACAACAAGTTCTGCAACATCTTGCATGTCGAGTTCTGGTTCAGTAAAAGTTGAAGCACTTTCTAGTGGTTCTCGAATCTCTTCGAGTCGCACCATGCTCCCACTAACCCCTTTTGAGAGAAACTCTTTCTAAAAAAACACCATTTCGGGCGATAAACATTTTGCCTTCCTCCTGGTTATAGAAGTAATATCCTTTGGTTTCCCTAGGATACACCACAAAGAAGCATTTATCAGATTTGGGAGTGAGCTTATCAGACGTCAAACGCTTTACATAGGCCTCACAACCTCAGATCTTTAGAAAAGACAGCCCGGGACGCTTTCCAGTCCATATCTCATATGGTGTCCTCTCTACAGATTTGGATGGAACTCTGTTTAGTGTTAAAGCAGCAGTTTCTAAAACGAATCCTTAGAAAGACAATAGAAGATCAGTTTGACTCATCATCGACCGAACCATGTCTAACAAGGTTCGGTTCCTCTACTCGGACACCCCATTCCACTGAGGTGTACCGGGTGGAGTGAGCTGTGGAACAATTTCATACTTCTTCAGATGATCATTGAACTCATGGCTCAAATATTCACCTCCACGATCCGATCATAGAAATTTAATTGTCTTGCCAATATGATTTTATACCTCATTCTAGAATTTTTTGAACTTTTCAAAGGATTCTGACTTATGCCTCATCAAGTAGACGTAACCATATCTACTAAAGTCGTCTGTGAAAGTTATGAAGTACTGGAATCCATCTCTGGCTATAGAACTCATTGGTCCACATACATCAGTATGTACAATGGCCAATAATTCATTTTCCCTCTCACTTTGACTAGTGAAAGGCACCTTAGTAATCTTACCAAGTAAACAAGACTCACATGTGTCAAACGATTCGAAATCAAATGACTCCAAAAGCCCATCTCTATAGAGCTTCTGCATGTGCTTCTCATTTACATGACCCAAAAGACAATGCCAGACATAGGTAGGATTCAAATCATTGAGTTGAGGTTTCTTCGTATTAATGTTATAGACATGTGTATCCTCAAGATTCAGAATATATAAGCCATTCAACATTGGACAAACACCATAGAGCATACCATTCGAAAATATCGAACAACACTTGTTCTTTATTACGAATTCAAAACCGTCTTCCTCTAAATATGACGAAGAGATAATGTTTCTGCCCAAGGTAGGAATAAAATAATAATTATTCAATTCCAAAACTAATCCTGAGGGTAGCGACAAAGAATAAATGCCGATGGCTAACACAGTAACTTTTGCACCATTGCCGACGCGAACACCCAATTCGTCTCTTGTGCACTTCCTAGTCCTTTTCAACCCCTGCAACGATTTGTAAGTGTGAATGATTGATCTGGTATCAAATACCCATGAATCACTTGGACGAGTAGCAAGATAAATTTCAATAACATTTATACCTGAAGCGGAAGTTGCACTTCCCCTCTTTTTCTTTTGTTCTTCTAAGTACAACTTGCAATTCCTCCGCCAATGGCCAGGCTTATGGCAGTGGTGGTAAGTGTCAGAGTTAGCAGGGCCCGACTTAGCCTTTCCATCCAAATTAGACTTAAAGCTTGAGATCGCATCTAGAGCTTTAGCCTTTCCCTTACGCTTTCTCTTCTTACTTTCCTTTTAAACCATCATCACATGACTAGGATTTTTTAAGGCTTTCCTCGACTGTCTTGAGCATCCCATGCAATTTAGCTATGGTTTTCTTCATGCTATTCATATGAAAATTCATAATAAATGGCTCGAAGCTCGCAGGGAGCGACTAAAGAATCACATCTGTGGCCAAATCGTTGTCAAGTTTAGATCCAAGTTTTTTTAGGTTCTCAATATAACCAATCATCTTGATCACATGAGTACTTACTGGACTGCCTTCCGCCAACTTGCACACAAACAAGAACTTTGAGATATTATACCTCTCAGTCCGCTCCTGGTTCTTAAACATGCCTTTGAGTCCCACAATCATATCGTAGGCATCCCTGTTCTCATATTGCTTCTAAAGCTCAGAGGACATGCATGCAAGCATCAAACAGCTGACATCCACTGAATCACTGGCGTGCTTCTCATAAGCCCGCCTATCAGCAAGTGGTGTATCATCCGTTGGTTCATTAGGGTGGGGTTCCTCTAGAACATAATATTTTTTCTCCTACTTGAGAACAATTCTCAAGTTTCTATACCAGTCAATAAAATTTGTTCCAGACAATTTCTTCCTTTCAAGGATAGATCGCAGATTAAAAACGGAAGTGTTCTTTGAAGTAGGTGCCATGATCTACAACAATAATACAAGGTTCAGCTCTATGCTTTGTTAATCTTCTATCAAATAAAAGATGTGCTACAATATGTAAAATGATCGTTTTTCCTCTAACGACACATTGTGGGAAAATATCCATGTTCATCTAACTCCTAGTGAGCTTTGTCATCACTGCTAGAAGATTAGTGACATAGATAAATAACAATTACTAATCACATCCTATGTGACTCTTGTTCGTTGGGACAGCACCCAATGCCTGACTCCCAACTCCATGCCCCAAAGCCCAAAACCATTTTGATAGCTTTGTTAAGCAAACTAATATTATGCATGTGGTGTCCGACATCCACCCTAACTGGTCAAGATAAAAGATGGTACCCTGCTTTGGCAGACCCACCATTGATGATCGAGAACCTTGGTAGGTGCAGCTATTGGAAAGAGCATCAATACTTAATTTTCCGAGGGAAACTATTCTAACATGGTAACGATGTCTACTGCATATAGAACATGAAAGAATAGTATGACAGAAACATAAGTAAACATCACAGGTAATCATATTAACTGTGACATAGTATGGCCCTCTCACATGGTGATCTCCATCTCCATGGTTCCTGTCCGTCGGGTTATCACGCTTCAGGCCTCCATGAACTTGTATCAGTCTATTACACCTAATAGCACTATACTAATTACATGAGCAAAAGCATCGCATGTCGACGCGTAGATCGTACAACATTTAAACAGCCTTGGGCTGTAATCAACCATGACACGCAGGCCATGTTATTACAAGCTTGTATCTTATACATTTACAAGGCAATACTAGTGACAACATTCCCTGTAAAAACAAGTTAGGCAGAATCTAAACGTGACTGAACCAAGACCGGAACTTCTGGCTCAGAGGCCCAGAACTTTCGGTCGAAGGACCCGGAACTTTCGACTCATGGCCAGAATTTCCAAAATTAACCTTCTGACTCGGATTTAAATATGCCCGAAACTTCCGAGTCACACCTAGAACTTCCAAAAATAACCTTCTGTACGGAATTTATTTCTGTCCGGAACTTCCGGTCCAACCGAAACTTCTGGACCTGAAACTTCCGGTCCAACCGGAACTTTCGAAAATAACATTTTGTATCGAAAATTATTTCAGCCCGGAACTTCTGGTCCAACCGGAACTTCTAAAAATCCGACGCAAAAACAATAGATCCAATCTATTTCCACCATATATCACTATATGTGATCGATCCAGATCGAATACTATGCACGTAGGCTCTGATACCACTGTTGTGTTATGGGGCGGCTACGCTAGCGCTTAATTTTAAAAAAATTTACCCCGTTAGCCTAGGAACCATGCGTGTTATGGGATCATGGATCGTTACCTCGAACCACGAGATGCGCTCGAGCAGCGAAAGTAGAGTTGATGAAGCGCGTCCTCGAGCTACTCCTCTCGGCTTCGTTCATTGTTGGTGATCCGGCAATGAAGACGACGCGATCCCACGATCCGATGAACTACACAGAAGGAAAACAAGCACCACTATTGGAGTATTACCTCTACGGTATCCACACATCTAGGGACAGGATCGCCTTGCGTTGGCGTGCTAGCACCACTCGTGAGATCTGGGATATCGATCACAACCCTTGCAACCGAGGAGAGAAGAGAGGTGGTGGCTAGGGTTCTCAATCAAAAGCAACAGCAGTAGCCTTTTCGTGCTAGCCCCTCCTCTCTTTATATAGTGCCCTATCACGGGCCTTTAATCTGTATTAAAGCCCAATAGATCTAATCTGTTTGTCTGGACTAGAACTTTCGGTTCTAACCGGAACTTTCGAAAATAACCTTCTATATCAAATTTATTTTGACCCGGAACTTCCAGTCTAACCGGAACTTCCGGTTTGTCCAGGCAGACCCGGAACTTCTAGACCAACCAGAACTTCTGGCTCCTCTAGAAAACTGAAACTGGGGCTGGCCCGGAACTTCCGGATGCTCCAAAACCCAGAACTTTCGGCCCTAGGCCAGAACTTTTGGTTCCCCCAGAATTCTCTTGGGCACAATTCCATCACTCCGGAGGCCGATTAGGCGTTCGCCGACCTCAAAAAATTCCTCTCCACACCGCGAGTCTTGGTCACGCCAACCCCTGGAGAGACGTTACTCCTCTACATCTCCGCCACGACCCACGTGGTCAGCACCGACGTGATTGTCGTGCGCCCAGAGGAGGACCACACCTATCTGGTCCAACGACCGGTATACTTTATATCTGAGGTACTCAGACCATTCAGAATCTAACACCCTCAGGTCTAGAAGCTCCTATACGCCATCCTCATCACTGTTCAGAAGCTCAAGCATTATTTCCAGGCACACTTAGTGAACGTCATCACCGAATATCCACTTGGTGACATCCTTCAAAGTCGGGACACTGCCGGTCGGATTGTTAAATAGGCTATCGAGCTGGGTGAATATACCCTCGATTTCAAGCCCTGAATGGCCATCAAGTCTCAAGCCCTCACCGACTTTATCGCCGAATGGACGGAAATTCAACTTCCACCGACTACCGATACACAAAAGCATTGGGTCATGTATTTCGTTGGCTCCCTTAGCATTGACGGAGCAGGCGCTGGGATTCTCTTGATTTCTCCCCAAGGTGAAGGACTAAAATATGTTCTTCAGCTATTGTTTATGGCGTCTAATAATGTAGCCGAATATGAAGCACTCGTCAATGGCTTACGAATCGCCATCTCCCTTGGGATCAAGCGCTTAATGGTGTACATAGATTCTAAGTTAGTTATCAGTCAAGTAAATAAAGACTGGTCTTGCACCAATGAGAAGATGGATACGCATTGTAAAGAGGTCAGAAAGCTAGAAGGCAATTTTTACGGCCTTGAGTTCCATCATGTTCCTAGGGACAAGAACTCAGCCATCGACCTCCTCGCCAAACTGGGATCATCCCAAGCCCCGGTGCCTAGTGGCATTTTTCTCCAAGAGCTCCAAAAGTCATCGGTCCAGACTGAAAAAGTACAACTCTTAGATAACAAGGAAGTCCCTTCTGTCTTAGTCATTACCGAAGATGCTGAAGATTGGTGCCAACCCCTCATAGACTTCATCCTTACCGTCAAAGCTCCTGAAGACAAGAATTCAGCTATTCATCTCGCCCGATGGAGCAAGCAGTATGTTGTTATGGGGTCGAAGTTATAAAAGAGGGCTGCTTCAACCCGAGTGCTCATGAAATGCGTCAGCCGATCCGAGGGGTTGGACATATTGAAAGAAGTGCACTCAGGAATGTGTAGAAATCACGCCGGCGCTCGAACACTGGTAGGCAAGGCTTTTCAGTCGGGTTTTTATCGGCCGACTGCCAATGAAGATGTCAAGCTGATAGTTAGGAGCTATCAAGGATGCCAATTTTTCGCCAAGCAGAATCATCTTCCCGCTCAGGCTCTCCAAACCATTCTACCATCATGGTCGTTTGCGTGCTGGGGGCTTGACATGGTTGACCCGTTTTATAAGGCTCCTTAGGGATATGATCGCCTCTTCGTCGCTGTTGACAAGTTCACGAAATGGATTGAAGTCATGCCACTAAGGACCAACACCGCCAAGAAAGCCGCATAGTCATCTAGGGCATAATTTACCGGTATGGCGTCCCCAATCAGATCATTACCGATCTCGGGACTCAGTTCACCGGCAATGATTTTTGGGAATTTTGTGAAGACTGGTGCATCAAAGTCAAATATGCATCCGTGGCACATCTAAGGGCAAATGGCCAATGCGAACGAGTCAATGGCATGATACTCCAAGGCTTGAAGGCTAGAGTTTTTGACCCTCTCAATAAATATTGTGGTTGATGGATGAAGGAATTGCTAGCTGTTCTTTGGGGACTCCGCACTCAGCCCAGCCGAGCCACTGGTCGGACCCCGTGTCATCATGTAAGTATGATAGTCCTCTGTGGGGTTACCCACAGAGGAGTATTGTGTAAGTGTAGGGGGACAATTGTGGTCGAGATTCAATGGTTACCTCAAAGAAAAAGAGACACAAGAATTAGACAGGTTTGGGCCTCTCGGAGGATAATAATCCTAGTCCTGTGTGTGTGAAAATATGAGCTTAAAGGCTTGAAATGGCCTTAAGTGTAGCAGAATGTGTATCCAAAAAACACGTGCCCGTAAGAGGTTACCCCGAGCCCTTTATATACTGCTAGGGCTGGGGGTTACCGTTTAGGCTTTATGCGCCCTATTTAAGTCCCTTTACAATAGTTGAAACGGTCGGGACGTGGGCTATTAACCCTAGCATTACTCGTAGTCTTGATTGAACAGTTACACGCCTAGATTTTATTGTCATTGATGGGGCAGTCTAGCTGTCAACGTTGACCGTCCGAGTGCCTGTGATCGGGCCATCTTCCTGAGTGCGGGACTCAGGAGCTTTTCAGACTGCTGATCGCTTCTTCGGCTATTGAATGATCTAACCCCTTTTGGATCGTCTTTAATGCTTCATCTCCTGACCCCTGCTTCCACTTGATCGCTATCACCGTCGTGAAGTACCCCAGAGTCATATCTCCAATAGCAGCCCCCGAGCTCTTGGTGGCAGATAGACGATGTTCATCTGAATGGAATCGAGAAGCTGTAAGGAGCACCAAAATGGTCTTGATATGATCCTTTTTGTTTGCCTGGTCAGTGCACCGATCAGGTGCACCTGTCGGGTGTAGCCCCTGAGCCTAGAGTTTTATTAGCAGAATGAACTCTAGGATCTAAAATTTGGCTTAAACCAACGAAGTTGTTAAGGCAGAAATATTTAAATTCCTAGGCGATTTTATGTGATTAGGCGCTCGTTGGAGTCAAGGGGTGTTCAAAACCCCGAGCAATCAGCGAATAGGCATCTGTTGAAGCCGACTGGTGTGATGGAGTGTGTGGGCCTCCCAGGCGGTTTGGTGAAAAGGTGTTAGTTAGAGCGGACTGGAGTAGTGGAGTAAGTGGGCCCGCTAGGCGGTTTGGTGAAAAGGCGTCAGTTGGAGGAGATTGGCGACTGCTGGAGTTAATTTGCGTGCAGGGACACGCGAGCCCCTAGGCGCTTCGGTGAACGGATGTCGGTTGGAACGGCGTGCGTTGGTTTGCCTCCCTCTTTCAACCGTTAGATTTATTTTAGGTTGCTAGATGGAGTCTTCGGGATATGCGAAGCGGTTGTAATGATGGCATAGATTTGCCCTTGCAGCATATCCGAGGCAATCACGGCGTGTTGGGAGCCCGAACCATCGCGCGGCCGGCTATAAATTACCCCCATTGTAATCCTTCCGCCGCACGCTATTGCTCTTTGCATTTGAATTTCTATTCATCTTCTTCCTTGCGCCCGAGCTCTTCTTGCTGGCATCTCGACGCCCTGGCCGCCATTGCCAGTGCGTGGTGTGCTACCGCAAGGCTCCTCGCTTCTTCAACTTGAAGCCCCTTGCTCCACCATGCTCTGTTTCGATGGCGAAAACTTACTCCGGCGTTGATCGTTCGAAGGAGTTCTAGAAGTCCAATGCCACCGACCAGCTTATTCAGCTCCTGGAGAAGGTCAGAGTCCTCTCGACGAAAGCTTTGCCGCTGTGGCGCCCGGCGGCCGGTGAGTAGTTCTCGACTCCAAATACTAACGAGTTAGTGGTGTTCGAGTCCTTTTTGATGGAAACATACCTAATAGAATTATGGGGGAATTGGGAGTTTGGCTTGAGGCTGGAAGTCCTAGGTTCTAGAGCATCCGGAAGTTTTGGGCTAGCCCTAGTTTCGGTTTCTGGAGGATCCGGAAGTTTCGCTTGGACCGAAAGTTCTAGGCTTGCCTAAAAGGTGAATTCTAGATGAACCGGAAGTTCCGGGTGAGACCCAGAAGTTTCGGGTCAAAATAAATTCGATACAGAATATTATTTTCGGAAGTTCCGATTGGACCGAAAGTTCTGGGTCCAGAAGTTCCGGTTGGACCAGAAGTTCTGGACTGAAATAAATTCGTACAGAAGGTTATTTTTGGAAGTTCCGGGCATGGACCAGAACTTCCGGGCTAGGCGAATAGATTACATATGTTAGACTTTAATACTGATTAAAGGCCCATGAGAGGACACTATATAAGGAGAGAAGGGCTAGGACGAAAGGGCTACTGTTACTTGCTGATTTGACCTAACCCTAGCCACCACCTCTCCTGGCTACACCGGTTTTGGCCATCTCTTTCCTAATCTCTCGCGCGGTACTAGCATACCGGCTTGAAGTGATCCTGTCCCTATACGTGTGGATACCGTAGAGGCGCCGCTGCTACTGTGGTGCTGATCTTCTCGTGGAGGTCACCGGACTACGTCATCTTCATCGCCGACAAACGGATGGAGCTGACTGAAGCCAATCAAGGATGCGCTTCATTAACTCTACTTCCGCTACCCTAGCGCGTCTCGTGGCTAGAGGTAACGATCTATGATCCCATTGCATGCATGGTTCCTGGGCGAACGGGGCAAATTTTTTGAAATTAACGCTAGCGTAGCCTCCCCATAACCCAACAGTAGTATCAGAGCCTACGTGCGTAGTGTTCGATCTGGATCGATCACATATAGGTGATATGTGGTGAAAATAGATTAGATCTATTGTTTTTGCGTTGGATTTTTGAAAGTTCTGGGTGTGACCCGGAAGTTTTGGGCCAAAATAAACTTCGTACAGAAGGTTATTTTTGGAAGTTTCGGGTGTGACCCGGAAGTTCTAGGCCAAAAATAATTCGACACAGAAGGTTGATTTTGGAAGTTTCGGGTTTGACTCAGAAGTTCCGGGCCCTTCGACCGGAAGTTCCGGGCCTTTGAGCCAGATGTTTTGGATCTTGTTCAGTCACGTGTAGATTCTACGCCTAACTTGTTTTTGTAGAGAATGTTGTGGCTGGTATGGCCTTATTATGTATATGATGCATACGTGTAATTTTCATGGCCTACGTGTCATGGTTAATTGCAACCCAAGGCTGTTCGAATGTTGTATGACTTGCGTGTCGACATGTGATGCTTCTCCTAATGTAATTAGTGTAGTGCTATTAGTTGTAATAGACTGATACAAGATCATGGAGGCTTGAAGCATGATGACCCGAAGGACAGGAACTATAAATATAGAGATCACCATGTGAAAAGGGCCATACTATGTCACAGTTAATATGATTGCCTGTCATGGTACTTATATTCCTGTCATACTATTCTTTCATGTTCTATGTGCGGTAGGCATCGTTACCATGTTAGAATAGTTTTCCTCAGAAAATTAAGAGTCATTGATGCCCTTTCTAATAGCTACACCTACAAAGGTTTTTGATCATTGTATGGTGGGTCTGCCAAAGCAGGGTGCCATCTTTTATCTTAACTAGTTAGGGTGGATGTCGGACAACCACATGCATAGTATTGGTTTGCTTAACAAATCTATCAAAACGGTTTTGGGCTTTGGGGCATGGAGTTGGACGTCGAGGCATAGGATGCTACCCCAATGAACAAGAGTCACATATGATGTGATTAGTAAAATATTGCTTACCTATGTCACTAATCTTCTAGTAGTGATGCCAAAGCTCACTAGGAGTTAGTTGAATATGGATCTTGTCCTACTCTGTGTCGTTAGAGGGAAAACGATCATTTTACATATAGTGGAACATATTTTATTTGATAGAAGATTCACATAGCATAGTGCTAAACTTTTCATTTTTATTGTAGATCATGGTACCTATTGCTAAGAACACTTCCACTTTTAATTTACGATCAATTCTTTAAAAGGAAAAGCTTTCTGGAACAAACTTTATTGACTGGTATAGAAACTTAAGAATTATTCTCAAACAAGAGAAAAATGAATATGTTCTAGAGGACCCCCATCCTAATGAACCAAAAGATGATGCATCTACCGTGGATCGGTGGGCTGATGAGAAGCACGCCAATGATTTAATTGATATCAGCTGTCTCATGCTTGCCTGTATGTCCTCTGAGCTTCAGAAGCAATATGAGGACAGGGATGCCTACGATATGATCGTGGGACTCAAAGGCATGTTTGAGAACCAAGCACAGACTGAGAGGTACAATAGCTCAAAGTCTTTGTTTACGTGCAGGTTGATGGAAGGTAGCCCAGTCAGTCCTCATGTGATCAAGATGATTGGTTACATTGAGAGCCAGGAAAAACTTGGTTTTCCTCTTGACCAAGATTTGGCCACGGATGTTATTCTCCAGTCGCTCCCTGTGAGCTTCGAGCCATTCATTTTGAATTTTCATATGAACAGTATGGAGAAAAGCATGGCTGAATTACATGGGATGCTAAAGACTGCTGAGGATAGCATTAAAAAGAATTCTAGTCATGTGATGATAGTTCAGAAGGATAGTAAGAGGAGAAAATGCAAGGGAAATACTAAAGCTTCAGATGTGATCTCGAGCTCTAAGTCTAAACCAGTTGAAAAGTCCAAGACTGACCCTACTACTTTTGACACTTGCCACCACTGCCATAAGACTGATCATTAGCAGAGAAATTGCAAGTTGTACTTGGAAGAACTCAAGAAAAAGAAGGGAAGTGTAACTTCTACTTCAGGTATAAATGTTATTGAAATTAATCTTGCTACTCATCCAAGTGATTCATGGGTATTTGATACCGGATCAATGATTCATACTTGCAAATCATTGCAGTGACTGAATAGGACAAGAAAGTGCGCAAGAGGCAAGTTGGATGTTCGCGTCGGCAATGGTGCAAAAGTTGCTGTGTTGGCAGTCGACGTTTATTCTTTATCGCTACCCTCAGGATTAGTTTTGAAATTGAATAATTATTATTTCATTCCTGCCTTGGGCAGAAACATTATCTCTTCTTCATGTTTAGAGGAAGATGGTTTTGAATTCGTAATAAAGAACAAGTGTTGTTCGATATTTTTGGATGTTATGCTCTATGGTGTTTGTCCTTTATTGAATGGCTTATATATTCTGAATCTTGAGGATACATATGTTTATAACGTTAATACCAAGAACCCTCGGCTTAATGATTTGAATCCTACCTATGTATGGTACTATCGTTTGGGTCATATAAATGAGAAGCGTATGCAGAAGCTCTATAAAGATGGGCTTCTGGAGTCATTTGATTTAGAATCATTTGATACATGCGAATCTTGTTTACTTAGCAAAATGACTAAGACGCCTTTCACTGGTCAAAGTGAGAGGGCAAATGAATTGTTGGCCATTGTACATACTAATGTATGTGGACCAATGAGTTCTACTGCCAGAGGTGGATTTCAGTACTTCATTACTTTTACCAACGATTTTAGTAGATTTGGTTACATCTACTTAATGAGGCATAAGTCGGAATCCTTTGAAAAGTTCAAGAAGTTCCAGAATGAGGTACAAAATCATACAGGCAAGACAATTAAATTTCTGCGATCAGATCATGGAGGTAAATATTTGAGCCATGAGTTTAATGATCATCTAAAACAGTGTGGAATTGTTCCACAGCTGACACTACCAGGCACGCCCCAATGGAATGGGGTATCCGAGCGAAGGAACCGACCTTTGTTAGACATCGTCTGGTCAATGATGAGTTAATCTGATCTTTCATTGTCCTTTTAGGGATTTGCTCTAGAAACTGCTGCTTTCACATTAAACAAAGTTCCATTTAAATCTGTAGAGAGGACACCATATGAGATATGGACTGGAAAGTGTCCTGGGTTGTCTTTTCTAAAGATATAGGGCTGTGAGGCCTATGTAAAACGTTTGACGTCTGATAAGCTCACTCCCAAATCTGATAAATGCTTCTTTGTGGGGTATCCTAGGGAAACCAAAGGATATTACTTCTACAATCGAGAAGAGGGCAAAGTGTTTGTCGCTCGGAATGGTGTCTTTCTTGAGAAAGAGTTTCTCTCGAAAGGGGTTAGTGGGAGCACGGTGTGACACGAAGAGGTTCAAGAACCCCTAGAAAGTATTTCAGCTCCTACTAAACCGCAATTCAACATGCAAGATGTTGCAGAACCTATTGTCGAGACACCAGCCCCACGTCGGTCGAAGAGGTTGAGTCGTGCGCCCGAGCGGTTTGCATTTTTGACCACTGGGCAGCGTGACATATTATTGTTGGACAATGATGAACCTAAGGCCTATTTGGAAGCGGTGATGGGACTAGACTCTGAGAAATGACTTGGAGACATAAGATCCGAGTTAGAATCCATGCGAGAGAATCAAGTTTGGAACTTGGTCGATCCACCTGATCGTGTAAAAACTATTGAGTGTAAATGGATTTTTAAGAAAAAGATAGACGTTGATGGAAATGTTCACATCTATAAGGCACGATTGGTGGTGAAAGGTTTTAGGCAAATTCAAGGTGTTGATTATGATGAAACATTTTCGCTCATCGCAATGCTAAAGTCTATCTAAATCATCCTAGCAATTGCCGCATATTATGATTTTGAGATATGGTAAATGGATGTCAAAACGGCTTTCCTTAATGGAAACCTAAGCGAGGATGTGTACATGACATAGCCTGAAGGTTTTGTTGATCCGAAAAATACTGGGATAATTTGCAAGCTTCAAAAGTTCATTTATGGGCTGAAGCAAGCTTCTCGAAGTTGGAATCTTCGTTTTGATGAAGTGATCAAAGGGTTTAGTTTCATCAAGAATGAAGAAGAGACTTGTGTTTACAAAAAGGCTAGTAGGAGCACACTTGTATTTCTGGTCTTATATGTAGATGACATATTGTTGATCGAAAATGATATTCCAATGCTCGATGCTGTTAAATCTTCGTTACAAAAAAGTTTCTCAATAAAAGATCTTGGAGAGGCAGCATACATATTGGGCATAAAGATATATAGAGATAGATTAAGAAGGCTAATTGGATTAGGCCAAAGTATGTACATTGACAAGGTATTGAAACGGTTCAATATGCAGGATTCCAAGAAATGTTTCTTGCCAATGTCACATGGTATTACTCTTAGCAAGAGTCAGTGTCCTTCGACATCCGATGAGCCAGAGAAGATGAGTGTGATATTGTATGCTTTCGCAATCGGGTCCATCATATATGCCATGCTTTGTATACGCCCAGATGTTTCCTATTCTCTAAGTGTTACGAGCAAATACCAATCAAACCCGGGTGAATGTCACTGGGCGATAGTAAAGAGTATCCTCAAGTACTTGAGAAGAACTAAGGATATGTTTCTAGCCTACGGAGGTGCAGAGGAACTCGTTGTAAATGGTTACACTGACGCTAGCTTCCAAACCAACAAGGATGATTCGCGATCGTAATCTGGATTTGTGTTTTATCTCAATGGATGCGCAGTTAGTTGGAAGAGTTCCAAGCAAGAAACGGTTATAGATTCAACAATGGAGGCCGAGTACATTGCAGCTTCTGAAGCTGCGAAGGAGGTTATTTGGATCAGAAAATTTATTTCTGAGATGGGGGTTGTCCCTAGTGCGTCTAGTCTAGTGGACCTCTATTGTGATAATAGTGGTGCCATTACGCAAGCAAAGGAGCCTAGGTCACACTAGAAGTCCAAGCATATACTACGGCGCTATCACCTTATCCGAGAGATCATAGATAGAGGTGATATAAAGATATACAAGGTGCACACAAATTTGAACATTGTCGATATGTTGACTAAGCCTCTCTCACAGCCCAAGCATGAGGCGCACTTGAGCTCTATGGGTATTAGATACTTACGTGAGTGAGTCTAGTGTATGTGAGAAAATGTGTCTTATCTATGCTAATGTATATTTGAATAATTGGTTATTTTATTTCTTGAATAAATATCTTTTACATCGATCAGCAAACATGTGACTTGTTTGTGAAACTCTTTGTTTTATAATGATGTTATTCTAAACGATCCCTAGTCTGATATCGTCATGTGGGACAGTGATGATTTATAGATTAGCACATCTGTCTGATTGATGATCATGTTTCGCGGATCATAGACATGGAGATGTTAAATCAGTGATGTGGACTCATGTTAGTGAACATGGAGTTAGATAGACCCACTTTGAGATACTGGTAGGATTGTTATTCATGATGTGACATCAGTTATAATCACAAATAGTGTACCTACAGAATCCTTAGACCTGAGATCGTCATTGATTCTAGGATGTGTAGTGCACACTTAGAGACTTCGAAACACTATTCCGTAATTGGGTAGTTATAAAGGTTGCTTTCGGATATGTTATGAAACATGTCGTGAGATGTGAGCGGTCAAGATGGAATTTACCCCTCCTAAATAATGGGAGAGACGTCTCTGGGCCCCTCGAGATAGTTGGATTGGAAAAGTGCATGACCATGCCACTGTGATTAAAGAGTTAATCATGATTAATCCACTACATAATCGAGTGAAGTGTCGAGCTATAAACAAGGGTGGCATGAATCTCGCCTTGAGCTTTACTGATGTCATGTGGTAAATGGATTGGTGCATGAGTATATCAAGGTTCAGAAAATATGATTTGTCGTTGTATGCTTTCGGGGGTCAATATGTGCTGCTAGGTACCGCTATTGATCAGCAATCCGGAAAAGGTTCCGGGTAGCGGCCTTTAGCAAATGAACCTATCGGGTCACACGCTTAAGGTGATGGGATTTAAATCTTGCAAGAATTGGCTCTTGTGCAAGCAGGAGATTGATGGAAATATGCCCAAGAGAATTCTAGGAACCGAAAGTTCTGGCTTGAGGCCGGACGTTCTGTGTTTTGGAGCATCTGGAAGTTCTGGTTAGACCGAAAGTTCTAGGCCAGCCCCATTTTTGGTTTCTAGAGGATTCAGAAGTTCCGGTTAGACCGGAAGTTCTGGGCCTGCCTGAAAGGTGAATTCTGGACAAACCAAAAGTTTCGGGTGAGACCCGAAAGTTCTTGGTCAAAATAAATTCGATACAGAATATTATTTTTGGAAGCTCTGGTTGGACTGGAAGTTCCAGGTCCAGAAGTTTCGGACTAAAATAAATTTGTACAGAAGGTTATTTTCGGAAGTTCCGGGCCTAGACCAGAACTTCATTACCAGGCGAATATATTAGATCTGTTGGGTTTAATACTGATTAAAGGCCCATGAGAGGGCACTATATAAGAAGAGGAGGGGCTAAGACGAAAGGGCTGCTGTTACTTGCTGATTCAACCTAACCCTAGCCGCCACCTCTCCTGGCTACACCGGTTGTGGGCATCTCTCCCCTAATCTCTCGTGCGGTACTAGCATACCGGCTTGAGGTGATCCCGTCCCTCTACGTGTGGATACCGTAGAGGTGCCGCTGCTACTGTGGTGTTGATCTTCTCGTGGAGGTCACCGGACTACGTCATCTTCATCGCTGATGAACGGACGAAGCTGAGTGGAGCCGATCGAGGACGCGCTTCATCAACTCTACTTCCGCTGCCCTAGCGCGTCCCTTGGCTGGAGGTAACGATCTATGATCCCATTGCAGGCATGGTTCCTGGACGGACGGGATAAAATTTTTGAAATTAACGCTAGCGTAGCCTTCTCATAACCCAATACTTTTTTTCCCGTCGGTTAGGTTTGCCGGCTAACCCTTTTCTTCGTGGTCTTTTGCATCTGAATCCCAACTCCATTCTCCACATTTCCATCTTCATCCAACTTTGCAAAGCCTATCTTGGCATCGATCCCTATTTCAATATCTTCCGCCATTTCTTTTATTTGAGATCTTTTTCCTAGAAAGTTGTTGGCTGGGCCGGACTCCAGCTTCATGATGGGAAGGCTGCCGAGTACATCCTCGTCCCTCTCCCGCCATCCAACAAGGGCTAGTATGCTCAGTGGTTCTATGTTGGGAACCATGAGCCAGCCCTTTCTCTAGAGACTGACCATGTGCCGACCGCGGCACTGACCTGGTCCGACCGCTGTGGGTCGGAGGATCAAGGCCAAGTGAACGAGCTCATCTAGGAGATAGCCAAGATCAACGATAAGGCATTGCAGTCAGCTTGTCTTTTGTATTTGTTTTGAGTTGCTTTTGTGCAATATCACCTGTCGGGTGCTGACTGCATAAAAAATGCAGGGACGAGAGGCGTATTGCTCTCGGGCGCCATTGCCTGAGTAGCCCTGGGCGGTCAGGCAAAAGGACATCGATTGGCCAGTCAGGCCGATGGGGACGAAGAAGAGGAAGGACAAAGGCATTGTCCCTCATATGGTGAAGAAGCCACGCACGGTGGTGGCATCTCAGGGGAAACCCAAGGTGCCATCGTCGTTTCCTGGAGAAGCTGGTGCTGACTCGGAGACGTCCGAGGTCGGGCCAGTTGGTGCTACGGCGGTGGTGGCGTCGTCGTCGTCATCGCCATCACCACCACCTCCTCCGCCTTCTCCTCCCCCATCGGGAGGCCCATCGGGCTCATACCGATGGGTGAAGAGGAGCACGTTTCAGAAGTCCACCTGGTAAGTTGTGTCCTAAAAGTATTTATAAACGCTTTTGGAATTATTGGCTTAACTTTGTCTGTGGTCAGGACACCAGCGTCGTTGTCCGATGGTGACGATGCCACACGCATGGGGACGGTCGACGGCGGCAGCCAACCAGCGGCCGGTCGCTCTAGGGTGATCAGCGGTGGTGACATGGTGGCGGCTGCTCCTCTGTCCGGCGTGGCGGTGTTAGATGTGGGGGTGACGACCACTGATATGGTGGTCTACACTACCATCGCTGGGCCGACCACGGATGCGCCAACCTCGCAGGCGCCGACAGAGGATGCGCTTGTTGGGGAATGGATAGGCTATGCTGACATAAAACAAAACTTTTTCTACCCCGTTCATTCTAGGAACCATGCGAGTAATAGGATCATGGATCATTACCTCTAGTCGCAAAATGCGCTAGGGCAGCGAAAGAAGAGTTGGGGAAGCGCGTCCTCGATCAACTCCCCTAGCTCCGTCTGATCCTCGGCGATGAAGTCGATGTAGCCTTGTGATCCTCATGTCGAGATAATCAGCACCGCAATTGCAGCGGCGCCTCTATAGTGTCCACACGTACAGGGACATGATCACCTTGCATCGATATGCTAGTACCGCGCACGAGGTTAGGGGAGATGCGGCCACAGTAGGTGTAGCCAGAGGAGAGGTGGCGGCTAGGGTTAGGGTAGGGGTGAAAGCGATAGCCAGCAGCATCCAACAACTACTACAACCGCCTTTTGCACCCTAGCCCCTCTTCTCCTTATATAGTGCCCTCTTATGGGCCTTTAATCAGTATTAAAGCCCAATAGATCTAATATGTTTGTCTGGCTCGGAAGTTTTCGTCCAGGCCTAGAACTTTCGCAAAACAACATTCTGTATTGAATATATTTTGACCGAAAAATTCCGGTTCCACCCGAAACTTTCGGTTCGTCTAGAATTCACCTTTTAAGCAGGCCTAGAACTTATAGTCCAACCGGAACTTCCGGTTCCTCCAGAAACCAAAATTGAGGCTGGCCCAGAACTTCCGATTGCTCCAGAACACAAAACTTCTGGCCTCAAGCCAGAACTTCCGGTTCCTCTAGAATTCTCTTGGGCATATTTCCATCAGCGCCAACCATGCAGGCACCGACAGAGGTTGCGCAAACCACACAGGCACCGACCACAGATGCGCCGACCACACAGGCGCCGACCACCGCGGTGCCAACCGTGGCTGAAGACGTTATGACCATGTCTGGGCCGACTGGCGCTGAGTCAGCGGAGGCTCAACCGACTGCCGACCCCGTGGTGGAGGAGGCGGCTAATGTGCCGCCGTCAGCGGCGAAAGCCATGGAGTCGAAAGACGTGCTGGCTCCTCTGGCTGATGAAGTTCAGCGAGAGGTGGAGGAGTGCCATGATGCACTAAGCCGGCTCAGACGTGCTACTTGCATAAGTGTTACCGACTTTGTTCTTGTCTTGATTTTGTTCAATACTTGTAGCTGACCTTGCTTTTATTGCAGCGTGTGCT
>KE371042.1:56555-75335 GCA_000418225.1 Zizania latifolia
CCGTGATCCCGGTACGCCTGCTTGCTTCGATCCATGCGGCGTTCGGGGCAGCTCCAAAAAGTTGAAATTACTGCGCTTCTACTAGTTCATCAAGTTCTGATTATTACTATTACTATTTTTATTGATTTTTGGTTTCAAATTGCAGTTGCACTGTGCTATTATTAGCCGTTTCCTTGTCAGTTAGCATGCGTGCTCAGATGCGAAGCTGTAGGCTCTCAAATCGTGCCTAGATTTTGGGTGTGTGTGCGGGGACGGGCATAGTTCGTTTCGTGGTGGAATATGCTGCTTTGGATTGAGCTCGCGGTCTTTGCTCGTTTTGGGGATCAGGGGGGACCAGCGGGCGCCGGATGCATGCGTTGCAGAATTTCGCGGTGGTTGGCAGAAACAGCAATGTCCAGGGATAACTGCTGCTATTAACAGGGTTTAGCGTGTTAGAATTTATGAGCAAACAATGGGTCAGGTGCGCGCATGCATGGGTTGTAGACTTAAAAACTTGCACTTGGTTGGTTGCACAGAGAGTTGGAGCATGTAGGAGGCAATGGGTAGGGACCTCAGATACAGAGCTGCCATTAAAGTGCTAGTATCTAATGCTGACATCCAAATCTAAATTTTTTGCAATGTTGGACTTGTGTTCCCTGGTTCAATATGGTACAGTCTGATCGATGGGACTGTGGCCTTGTCTTCTCATGTTCGGGGCATTGCTTCTGCATGAGGTCCATATAACTGTGTGCGTTGTCTTATGAGAGGACCGCTGATTTGGTTGGATATCATCTTTTCACTAGGCATGCTACCTGGCACTGATATGGTTGTTTACATGTGCTACTCTAGGATGTCAGTATGCTGCAATGTTGGCACAATATCGTGGCAATACTCTCTCTACATAATAAAGTTATTCAAGGAAATGTCTATGCAATATTGGTGGGGGAAACTGGGAAATGATTTGAGTCGAACACTTGGGTCATACCCTTTGATTTGGTTCTACGCTAATCTGTTGTATACATGCTTGCCTAAATCTGAACAATATTATGGTTTCAATCAAGATTTGAGTTTCGAAGCTGGCATTCCTATTAATATGTATATATTCTTTGACATCACATTGTTCTTTCTCTTGACGGACAGAACAACATTTTATAACTGAACCCAGATAGAACATCTGCTAAGATATTAGTACATCAGATGCCAATTTTTGTCCTCCTTTCTTTCAACTGACAGATAGTTTTTTATCTGCAAGCCGTTTTGCTTGGTTCATTGGTTGGCAAAGAGGATTGTAGTCCTCAAAAGCTAACTAGTTCTTTTGATTGCAGAGCCATGCAGGTCTTCTGAATCTATGCATTGTTGTGCTGATTGCAGTGAACAGCAGGCTCATTATTGAGAACTTGATGAAGGTTTAATTACTTTTCCTATTTCATTACCCATTTCTCACTTTCTTAATCTGTTTCCCCAAGACACATGTATCTTGTCTAGTATACATCTTAAACCATTCTCATTGTCCGAATTTGCTTCTGCAGTATGGCCTTTTAATAAGATCTGGATTTTGGTTTAGTGCAAGATCGCTGGGAGATTGGCCCCTTCTTATGTGCTGGTAGATATAATTACTCACCTAATTCTAATATGAATTTCAATAAACAGTACTAGACCCCATAAAATAATCAATCTGCAAATTACAGCCTCACTTTACCAATATTCCTATTTGCTGCTCTTACGGCTGAGAAGTTGGTTCAAAGAGAACTCATCAGTGAACATGTAAGCTTGTTTTTCAACATTCTTTAGTCTTTGTTAGTAGCTCTTTTTAGAGTTATTGGGTCTTTTAATCCAAGGTTCCTTCTCTATTGATGTTTATAAGGTCATATCTAGCATAAGATTTGCCCATTGATGTTCTTTTTAAAGTGCCACTAAAAAGTTCATGACTTTGGTACACCTCTTGCAGGTGGTTATTCTTCTCCATATCATCATTACAACATCTGTCATTGTCTATCCAGTTGTTGTGATTCTAAAGTAAGCACATTTCTTTTTGACTTTGCAGTTTGTTTGGATGCATCTACTTTTGACATTCGTTGAGCTCTTATATTTGATGGTATGTGATGCACTCAATTTTGTCTTATTCATAAATTTGTTGTAATTTGTGTGGTATGGTTTAAAGTTAATTCATATCTTAAGTTTCAAAGTTTTAAAGCTGGATACTAAAGTATGTAAATTGCTTGACTAGAAGGTGACTTACATAACTCCTACATTTAGTTCTATACGGTGACATATCTAGTCCACAAAACATTAGTTTTTAGTTGAAAGTAAAAAAAACTTCAAAGATATGTGAATCATTTGATTCTATCTTGGTAGCTTCAAGACATACTTATTAAGGTGGTAAGGCAAGGCTAGGCACCTGACCACCTTTTTACCTTTCAAGCGGTAAGGTGTAAGGTGTGGCGACACCTTACTCACATAGAAAATATAGGAAAACAAATATCAAATTCCAAATAGCAATAGCAATATATCATGATAAAAGTAGCAAATACCGAATAGCAACAGTAATATAGCAATCTAGCATAATAAAAGTAGCAAATAGTTCAACACTCCAACTGTCCCATCTCTCAAATCTCCCAAGTCGTACACTGGCCAAGCTACCAATTTGCTTCATGTAAATTCTGCATGTGTTTACAATCATAGTTATTAAGGCAATAATGGCTTGTCGGGTGCCTTGTGTAACTGTCTGTTGAGCTCCTTGAGGTGCGACCCGAACACAGCAGTGAGCCCTCTGTCCGATGAGTATGTGTTCTTCCCCTGCCCCTTGTGGATCCTGAGCAGCGACGGGAACTCCTCCCTGCCCTGCACTGCTGTGTACATGTCACTTGTCCAGACATGCAGTGTTGTCAGCGCGGCGCCGATGGAGAGTCCCCTAAGGTGCAGCAACCACCGCGTCTGCACGTTGGTGTAGATCCCCAGCTGCAGCGCCATGTCGAGGAGCGCATGCTTTCTCCATCTGGTGCAGGTTCATTGCCCACCGCCACGCCGGTGCCACGTCTACCTGCCCCTGTCCTGTCCCACGCATGCGCCCAACACACCACGACGCGTTGCACCACGTCGCTCCGCTGCCAAGCCTGTGCTGCGCCCCTCCTCCCCCTCGCCCCCCTGGCAACCAAGGCAGTGGGACGCCTTGCCTCTCTCGTGCCGCCTTACCGCCTAAGCGGCACTAAGGCGATGCCTTAATAAGCTTGCTTAAAGTTCATTTCTTTTCATAGCATCTTCATTGTTTACCCGACTAGACCCTTTTTATTGTCACTTAGCATGCGAACCTGAACCCTCTACTACATAATAAAAGGAAATCATATTTGTTTTAAATGCTTGGAAGTAAAATTAACAACTGCAGCCATGAGTTTCTTACACCCTGAGAGATATTAGTGCAGTCCTACCACTTTAATATTGCAAAACATGTGACTGTTGTGCAAAATAGCTTCCTTAATCTTAGAATTTGATTCAAGTTGTTCTTATTTGTCAAACAGAGGCATTAGAGGTTAGATATTACAAGTATACTGTACATGTCACCTTTTTGTCGATTGTAAAGAGATTCAAGAATTCTTTTATGCTTATCTAGTTTGGGCTAAGGCATTGACTATACCAAGAAATGTTACTTATGAAGATAGTGTTGTTTTTTACATAAATTCTGTATTCACAGTTCAGCTACATTTCAATCTTGCAGGTGTGACTCGGCAGTATTATCTGGATTTGTGTTAATGTTTCTTGCAAGCATTACTTGGTTGAAGCTCGTATCTTATGCTCATACAAATTATGATATAAGAATATTGTCCAAAAGTATTGAAAAGGTAAAACATTGCTATATGCTTTAATGCTACAATTTCAATATTTAAAGTTGTTAACTTCAAAACATAGGCACGGATGCAAAAGGCAATTTCCAAAGCAGTTTAGATTTTACTTATCTCAGCCATGAACGCCTTTGAATTTTTCTTATATATCTTCTACAAAGTATGGTTCATGCTCTACTTCCTCTTTAAACTTGTTTCTTGTGTTCTCTCCCGATGAACTGTAGTATCATCTAATAATAACACAATTAAGTACCGTTCAATTGTTTTTTATCAATAATTTTGGGAGTTGCTTGTGTAGTGCATTTAGCTTAGCTAGATCTTTACTCACTTCCATGTCTGTGGCTATGATTACATTAGTAATACTAATACCTTCTTTTATTTTTATACAACAGGGTGTGACACAAGGCACTTCTATGGATCCTGAGAACATTAAAGGTCCAACCTTTAAAAGGCTAGTGTACTTTATGTTGGCCCCAACACTTTGTTACCAGGTACTGTTCTTAGACCTCCACTTCTGTTTATTTTTCTTAATTCCAACTATACATGATCCATTTGTTTATTGCACCTTGTTAGATATGACCTAAAAATATGGTTTTCCTGATTTCATTCTTGTTCACTATGCAGCCAAGTTATCCCCAAACTGCATACATTAGAAAAGGCTGGGTGATTCGACAACTTATCAAATGCCTGGTTTTTACAGGCTTGATGGGCTTCATAATTGAGCAAGTAAGCTTATTTACATGATTCCTTATGTATTTTATCTATATTGTTTTTTGTACTAAAAAATCCTTTATCCTGCAGTACATAAATCCAATTGTGAAGAATTCTAAGCATCCATTGAAAGGGAATTTCTTGAATGCTATAGAGAGAGTGTTGAAATTATCAGTGCCAACATTATATGTCTGGCTTTGCATGTTCTATTGTTTTTTCCATCTATGGTAAGCATCTTGTTGGCTTGTTTTATCTATTGCATTTTTGTTTCTTCCAGTTGGATGCCATTTATAAGGACCAACAGTTCCACAACTTGTTGGATAGTCATGATTTCTACCATATTTAGTCAATCACTTGTTTTCACATGTGCATTACTGTGCATGGTCATGTATTAAGTTTTCGAATAGAAAAGGCAGCTCGGGTAAACTAGACAATTTCATGTTGTGCTCTTTCTCTCTCTCTTCTCTCTCTCTCTCTCAGAACAGGAATCCATGGTTTTGCATCAGAATGGGAAAAATAGAAGTCCCAAGAAAGTTTAACCATCACCAGACCAGAACCTGTCATCTCATATGGCTTTCCTTCATTCTGTTTTTTTGGGCACAGGCTGAACATTCTTGCTGAGCTCCTCTGTTTTGGTGATCGTGAATTCTACAAGGACTGGTGGAATGCCAAAACAGTTGAAGAGGTGAAAAGACCTATCTATCATAGACTTTTTTCTTTTATTGTGAGAGAACTTCAAATAAAGCTGACATTGTAAGTTTCCATGCATTGTAAATGGGATGGTCTTTTGGGGATGACCTCAGTACTGGAGAATGTGGAATATGGTAATCTTCTCGCTATCTTGGTCTTCAAATTTCTTCAACTTTTTAAAATATAGGAAACTAATATTACTTAATTGAGTACATACTGTTCTGAAATAACCGTCAGTTTCCTTTTAAATAAATTAATGTTGAAAGCTGTCATTAAGCCTGATATGGTTGTCTTATTAATTAAACTTAATATCATTCCAGTGTCTAACAAACTGTTCTGCTTCTTGTCAGCCTGTTCATAAGTGGATCATTCGACATATATATTTTCCATGCATAAGGCATGGCTTGTCAAAGGTACTTTCTTTAATATTTGCCATGCATGTTTTATCTTCTAGTGGTGAGTTTCTGTATTAACAACAATAACAAAGCCTTTCAATCCCAAGTAAGTTGGGGTAGGCTAAAGTTAAAACCTAACATGAGCCATTAATCAGGGTTCAGTCACAGTCACATGAATAGATTCTCTCCATGCACTCCTTCCTATTCAAGGCTAAATATTTGAAAATATTCTATCATTTTAAGTCTCTTTTTATTGTCTCCTCTCATATCAATTTCGGTCTTTCCCTGCTTCTCCTCGCACTATTGTCAAGTCTCAGGATTCCAGTATGCACTGGTTCATCTGGAGTTCTCCGTTGAACATGTCCAAACCATCTCAACCGGTGTTGGACAAGCTTTTCTTCAATTGGTGCTACCCATAGACTATCACACATATCCTGTTTCAGACTCAATTCATTCTCGTGTGCCCACAAATCTAACACAACATATACATTTCTACAACACTTAACTGTTGAACATGTCGTCTTTTTGTAGGCCAACATTATGCACCATACAATATTGCAGGTCCAATCTTCTTCTATAAAACCTGCCTTTTAGCTTCTATGGTACCCTCTTGTCACAAAGAATGCCAGGTGCTTGCTGCCACTTCATCCACTCGACTTTGATTCTATGGTTAACATCTTCATCGATATCTCCGTCTCTTTGAAGCATCGATCCCAAATATTGAAAGGTATCCTTTTTGGGCACCACTTGACCTTCCAAACTAACATCTCCCTCGTATGTAGCAGTGCCAAAGTCACATCTCATATATTCAGTTTTAGTCCTATTGAGTCGAAAACCTTTGAACTCTAGAGCCTGCCTCCACGACTCTAGTTTCCTATTTACTCCTGTCCGGTTTTCATCAACTAACACTACATCAATGGTTTCTATTATCAGAATATAATAATTTGTTCCATCTAAATTGCAAGTATCTTTCTTAGTCTTGTGGTAATAGATCTATTTTTTTATGAACCGTTGCTATATGGAGAACAGTCACATATGACATGCAAATCTATAAGTTCAGATAAACTGGAAGCATTATTAAGCAGATGATGATGGTTAATTTCTTCATCTTGTAACTCTGGCCCTACGGAAATAACAAAACAGGTTCTTGAACTTGAATACCATCATTGTAAATGATTTGTACATGATGCATTTTGTCCTGACTACAGTGTTATGCATGTTGGCTAGATACTAACACAGGGTGGATGTAGAAGCTGGGGTAACATGCTTGAATAAGTAACATATTGGATAATGTAACAGAATAGAATGATACATGAAACTTACATAAACAAATTACATAGATAGTTTTATTATTTGTTATATTCTCTATCTTGCAGAACTAATGTGATTTTCTTTTCTTTCAAAAATAGAGGTAATACTAATTTTTCTGCAATACCCACTTCTCAAATTCATTCTGTATCTACAATGCAGGGTGTTGCTATCCTTATCTCATTTTTGGTTTCAGCTGTATTTCATGAGGTACTAAGTTCTTCCACTTTATAGCTATCATTTCTAATTTCTTTTCCTAGTCATCGGCTAGGAGTCGAAAACAACATAACTCCATATTCTTTTATTGAAAAATGATCTGGTATGTAATTTTGTGTGTATTCCTTATATCATTGCCCTTACATTTTGCAGCTATGTATTGCTGTTCCATGCCACATTTTTAAATTCTGGGCATTTATCGGGATCATGTTTCAGGTATGTAATTTGAAGTATACTTCTGTTTATCATCTTCTTACATTTTTTAGTTCCATCAGCGCTTGTCGTACTAGATTCTACGGTGGTGTGCAGAACTTGACTTTAAGCCAGTTAACTGTGAGCAACTTACAATCAATGGTGGAATTGATAGAAATTCAAATGCAATCAAGAGTGTTCGACACATGCATATTCACTGTGTTGATTCACATCCATGCTGTGCTTGTTCTGCATGAGGTCATGCATGCACTTGAACTCTCATCAGACATCACATCCATGCTAGCTTGTGCACTGTTTTTGTCGATATTGCTACTCTATCCGTATCATTTGGGCTGATGTAGTTTATGCATGTCTTCCTCAGATTCCCCTGGTATTCTTGACGAAATATCTTCAAAATAAATTCAATAACGCAATGGTATGCCATGCACATTACAAAATTTATTCATCTTCCATTTCCTCTTCGCGCTGCATAATCTTACATGAGCATTTCTTGGGATTGACAGGTGGGCAATATGATATTTTGGTTCTTCTTCAGCATCCTTGGTCAACCAATGTGTGTTCTTTTATACTACCATGATGTCATGAACAGGCAAGCTCAAACAAATAGATAACCCTGTTGAAACATATAACATAATACAGATCATCAGAAGAAAATTAACTCACAACAAAGAAGCATCAGCATCGTTCTATCACGTCAGATGTCAGCTCTTTATGCTTCCCTATCCACAAGACTCATGCCGGCCATGCAGCGTGTACATTATCACTGAGATGTCTCAGTGTTGTAGCCAAAGATCATTTGTGCTCAGTTCTGATGCGTGGACCCTGTATACTTCAGTCTGCATGTCAGCAGTGATGTTTACATAATGTCGAATTAGATGTACTACCATGTATTTAACCTGTTCTGATGTTAGTTGTCCTGCCACAGTTGTGTATTTAACGATGCTGGAAAGAATAGCACGTCGAAATACCATTGGCTATTATCTTAAATGTTGCAACCTGCGGCAGCTCATGTTTAACCGAATTTACTAGGATTTTGTCCTAAATGTTTACTTTTGCAGTCTTCCTCTTTCTGTATATTGTTACATCTCTATATGCAGCTTGCTTGTGCGGTTGTACTTGGTATCGTGTTGAAACTTCTGATTTACTTCATGACAAGAACAGTATGAGTACGACTTTTATTCTCAAGAATATATCTAGCATTGGGATGAAAACAAGGATAACCAGTTGGTTAAACGCAAAACTGCATTTTTTTTAGATAATGGAAAGAATGGCATTTAAAGAGACAGAATAGGGCAATGAGACATCATTAAATCTTGAAGAAAACATACCAAAAAAGCATCATATTCAAATGATCAAATCTACTAGAAGCTGCTCAGGTATGAATTAAACACACTGGTCTTTTCTTTGCCCTTAGAGACCAGACAGGCATACAACGAACTTACGGCAGCTGACCCATTTGGAGTTTGGAGCTTAATTACACAGTGAGAGAACGTTGATCCATTCGTAGATCATACACATCGCCATGCTTCCTTTACACACCAGATTACTGCAGCTGATCTGCATGGAGGAGGAGGAGGAGGAGGAAGGAGCATAGAAGGAACAACAGCAAACACCTGAAAGAAACAGAGAGTGACATCTGAATTTCTGATCAGGTGATTCAGCATCACCACCAGCCGTCCACCACCCGGGTGCACTTGCCCTTGATCCACCTCACGCCGCTCTTGAGCGAGCCCTTCACCTTCCCCTCCACGCCGTACACCCGGTACCCGGCCACCCTCCGCCGCCGCTGCAGCTCCGGGTCGCCGAGCCCGCCCCACGCCCTCGCCTTCGGCCCGGCCGACGCCGACGACGAAGAAGACGGCCAGGTGCTGGTGCTCTTGGCCTTCATCTTCGCCTTGCCGGCGTAGTCCATGGGAGGAGCAGCGTAGTTGGACGAGACGTAGGAGGCGCTGTGGCACCTCAGGTCGGCGACGACGGCGGTTTTGTTGCTGCTGCTCTTCTCTGAGTAGGAGCCTGACCTCTCCATTGGTGCAATGGATGGTGCCTGTATGTTGCAAGAACCCACGAAGGCCAAGAACTAATCCAAAATTGGAGTCTTTGGAGATGGATGGGAGATGAATGGAATGGTTGGCTTGCTCTTAAATTTGTAGCGGAAGACTGCAGAGTATTATTTGCTATTTACACGAATGATACGTAAGACTATCTTAATTTATAATTATAGATAAAATTAATAAATAATTAAAATCATTTTTTATGAACACTACAAATCATTAAATATTTAATTTTTTCTTGTAGAAAACAGGAGTTAGTGGAGACATGGAAATAAAACATGGTTTTCATCTTCAGCAAAACATTGTTATATCCAACAAGCATGATCTATTTATTTCAGCTAGAAATTAGCTGGTCTGAGTATCCAACAACTAGTGAGAATTGAGATAAGGGGGCGTTTTTCAACTTGTGTATTGTCGTTCATTTTTAGATTCTATAGCTATTGATTATCATAATATAGATCTAAAATCTAGATCATTTATTTTAACTTTAGATTTTAAAAATAAATATAGTTATCAAAAGCTAACAAACATGTCCATAATTACGTAAAGCCACCTTAATATTGAACCGAAGCCGTAATCTGGTCAGTCACATCAAGCTGTTTTTTTCTGCTCCAGCTCTACTCTTCAGACTGTGCTTCAACGTTGCGGATCTTGGGCTAGTAAAAACGACGGCGCCCTATTTCCTGGCTTGACCGGTAATCCCACGAGAAAGAAAGAGCAGGATGCTGCAAGTTGAAGCATCCGATCATTTAAGGTTCTCCAACTTTTCTGAGTCGCATGAATGCCTGCTTTTTAGGGACGAAAGCAACTTTGAGTCTTGGCCTTTTCTCTAGACAGTGACGCTGGCGCGAAAATGTTGGGTACATCGGACAATGGCGACCTGGGCCTGCCAAGACTGTCGGCACCGATCACAATCCCGTCAGAAACTTCGATGGTTTCTTTTTCGTTGATGACAAATTTCGATTGTTGTAGTAGATCTTTTTAGTAGATTTCAGTTTGCGAGAGGGTTACGAAGTCTTTTTATCTTTAAACTCTTTAAAAACTATTTTAGCAGATTAGAATCTTAACCTATTCAATAAGGATAGACCGACATTTTAATATAAAATCATGGTCCATCCCATGAGTCCTAAAGGAAAGCAGACGGTGGTGGTTATAATTTGTAAATTTAAGACCCTAAATTCTATCTTAAGCATTAGTGTGCTAATGCAGATGTGTATATGATCCTACTTATTATTATGATGTCTACAAATATTATATCTATGTATCTAATATATTTTTAATAGAATTTTAGTGATGCTAGAAATTTATCTCAGTCTCTGTCTTTTTAGTTGGAACGGAACCCAAAATACGGGTTCGTGTGGACAGTGGACAGCCGATTTTGGTTGTCAGGACAGGTACTCCACTGCTCCTGATGATGAACTCCCATGAATTTCGGTCGTGTCACCAGCGTCCTTTCCTTTTCCTTTTTTCCCCTCTCTGATAGATCAAGAATTATGGCCTAATTCTGTTGGGCACCACAAAAGCACAGGGAAAAAAAATCCTGCATGAACAGTATTTGAGTTGCAAACTGAAGGGGAAGCATGTTATGTTACACCGATGTTATGTTGCATCGTCACGAAATGGACCTTCTGGTTATGTGCACAAGACTATTCTTGAATGGAATTCAATGAGACAAGATGCTGAATTGTTGTTTCTACTGCAAGACAGGATCTTCAGGGCTAATCAAAACCCATCTCAGCTAGGAATCTAGGATGGGCCGCTGGCAGTGGGAGAAATTTGGTCCAGCCTCAGCCTCTGGTTAGGCTAAAGAGTGGAACTAGGTCTAAAATTCATGAGTACTATAAGCTGAAATTTTTTTGAGCTTAGGGCTGAAGCCCAGCTGCTCTACGTCTAGTTCCGTCTCTGGCCATCCTTGTCACTTTGTTAGTCAATTGACATGTAAAATTTCCAGGGCAAAGGTCAAATCTAGAAAATATGCTATGTGTGCTTGTTCCAAATTCAAAATAATGATCAAAATTCGGTTTCCCACGGATAGCAGCGTTTCATAGATTGAAATCAGGAAAAGTTCCCACGTCAGAGAAATCGGCATAAACTATGTGCCTCTCCAGCCGCGATGTAAAATGGGCCGCTACTAATGGTATCGATCTGACCTTTGGCCCATAAACTTGTGCTGATGACCAGAACAGGAGATATGATTAACACCACTAATTGTTGGACGACGATTAATAGTAATGAATCTGTTAGATAAGTAGATAATAATTAGCTAATGTATTAGCTCAGCTGTTTGGATCAATTAGGACTAATTTTTAACGGCTAATTATTAATTCTGTGTATCCAAACATGCCTTAAGGTGACAATAGAGCAGGTTAGATATAGATTAGTTAATATTAAATTCGAACCTGTTCCTGTGCAAACCTAAACCTACGTGTCTTATCGGGTTGAAATGCTAACTAAGACTCATGCTTATCAGGTCCTCGCAAACCCGACACCGTTATCCTCTAGATTAGAGGTGTGACGGGTAGGGGCGGTAGTCTACGGGACGTGGATGGCGGTGGGCGACATGGATAGAGATCGACAAAGAGAATAGGACATAGACTAAGCATGGATGATGCCCGATAGAATGGGTAAGGCTTGATAGAGCAGGCAACATGCAGATAGATGCACGGATGAGGGTTGATGAAACAAGCATACATAGGTGATAAGTGTAGTGAGAGTTGTCAAGATAATATAGGAAACATAAGCCATCGAACCATTTTTATTATAATTTATGGTGATCCATAAGTGAATTATTAGATCTATATTTGGTCGCATCTGAGAAACAACCTGGCCGCACCTGAGAAACAACTACCCCTAGTTCAGAATATTTGAATTTGATCCAGCTTTGCAAATTTCAGCAAAAACCACCGAAGGCTTATTTCAAATGAAGAAAAATAAAGAAACAATTTCCGAACCAAAACCCCTCAAAACCCTACTCCTATACTCGCGGCCCCCGTCCATGGCCTGATTCCTTCCACCTCGCCGCCGCCGGAGGCGGTCAAACGATGCTATCCATCCCCCCACGCCGCCACCTCCTCCTCTACGCTCGCCGAAGCCCTACCCTCCTCCCTCTCTCCATTTTGTCACCCGCCGCCGCCCTCTGCACCCTCCCGACCACCATCGCCGCAGGGGACGCCGCCGCCACTCCCATCTCTCACCGCCTCCGCCTCCTCCACTCCCTCCAGGCGGTCCCCGCCGACCTCCTCCGAACGCACTCTCTCCCGTCCTCCGCGCACGTCTGCATCGCCGCCCACCTCCTCGCCCGGGACCGCTTATTCGGTCACTCCCGCCGCCTCCTCTCCCAGCTCGTCGCCCCCGGACACCGCCCCCACCTCGCCGCATCGCTCGTCGACCTTCTCCACCGCGCAGCGGTCGCCCTCGGGCCCCACCGCAGCGCGCTCCCCTCCGTCCTCGACACGCTCCTCTCCGTCCTCGCCGACCGTGGCCTCCTCGACGACGCCGTCTGCGCCGTTGCTCGCGTCCGCGAGCTGCGTGTGCCTCCCAACACCCGCACCTGCAACCACATCCTCCTCCGCCTTGCCAGAGACCGCAGTGGCCGGCTCGTCCGGCGGCTCTTCGAGCAGCTACCTGCGCCCAACGTGTTCACGTTCAACATCGTGATCGATTTCCTCTGCAAGGAGGGGAAGCTCGCTGAGGCGAGGTCAGTGTTCTCGAGGATGAAGGAGATGGGCTGCTTGCCAGATGTTGTGACTTACAATTCTTTGATTGATGGGTATGGGAAATGCGGCGAGCTGGAGGAGGTGGAGCAGCTTGTGGAGGAGATGAAGAGGTCTGGGTGTGCAGCTGATGTTATGACATACAATGTGTTGATCAATTGCTTTTGCAAATTTGGGAGGATGGAGAGGGCATACAGCTACTTTGGTGATATGAAGAGGGAGAGACTTATGGCAAATGTAGTAACGTTTAGCACCTTTGTTGATGCATTCTGCAAGGAAGGTTTAGTGCAAGAGGCGATGAAGCTGTTTGCTAAGATGAGGGTGAGAGGGATGAAGCTGAATGAGTTCACATATACGTGTTTGATTGACGGGACGTGCAAGGCAGGGAGGCTCAATGATGCTATTGTGTTGCTCGATGAAATGGTACACCAGGGGGTGCCCTTGAATGTGGTAACATACACTGTTGTAGTTGATGGCTTATGCAAAGCACGGAAGATTGTGGAAGCAGAGGATGTTTTGAGGCTGATGGAACAGGCTGGTGTCAGAGCCAATGAATTGCTGTACACTACACTAATTCATGGGCACTTCATGAACAAGAATAGTGAGAGAGCACTTGGTTTGCTAAGTGAGATGAAGAATAAAGGATTGGAACTTGATGTTTCGCTCTATGGTGCCCTCATTCGGGGGCTTTGTAATGTGCAAAAGGTGGATGAGGCTAAGAGTTTGTTACAAAAAATGGATGAGTCTGGCCTGAAACCCAATTATATCATATATACAACCATGATGGATGCTTGCTTTAAAGCAGGAAAAGTGTCAGAGGCCATCACCTTTCTGCACAAGATGCTGGATTCTGGTTTCCAGCCTAATGTAATAACCTATTGTGCATTAATTGATGGATTGTGTAAAGCAGGATTGGTCGATGATGCAACCTTGCATTTCAACAAAATGAGAGACTTAGGACTAAATCCTAATATACAGGCTTACACTGCTTTAGTCGATGGTTTATGTAAGAATGGTTGTTTGAACAAGGCTGTGCAGTTGTTTAATGAAATGGTTGACAAAGGTATGCCTCTGGACAAAGTTGTGTACACAGCTCTTATGGATGGGTACCTAAAGCAGGGAAACCTCCAGGATGCCTTTGCGCTCAAGGCCAAGATGGTTGACAGTGGTTTGCAACTTGATCTCTTTTGCTACACTTGTTTTATATCTGGTTTCTGTAATCTAAATATGATGCAAGAAGCTAGAGAAATTTTTTCAGAAATGATCGGCCATGGTATTACTCCTGATAAGGCAGTTTACAACTGTCTTATAAGCAAATACCACAAATTAGGGAAGATGGAGGAAGCAATAAGTCTTCAGAACGAAATGGAAAGTGTTTTACTCTCTTGTAAAGATGGCCATTCTGCATCTGATGGTAAACCTTGAGCTCATGGGGTGTTACCATTTCTGGAGCTGGAACTGTATGGGCAGCAGTACCACTATGCTGAATTTTTTGATACAGCATAGCAGCGTATGCCACTGATTCAGTACACTTGTGTTTTTCGGTTAGCTCAAGTTTCTCATCAAACTGCATTATAAGGCATGCCAAAATTTACTGTTAACCTCGAAACACACCCCAGCAAACACGTGTGTTTTTCAGGAGTCTGCTTCTCTACTAGGTATGGGTACAGAGGAGGCTCTCCAGCTGGAAATTGCTTCTAAGGTAAGGTTAATTCTATATTTAGAAGCAATGTGCTACCTTCTGCAATGACTCGCTTATTGCTTTTCCTTTTGGAATTGCTCAAACAAACATGTTGACTTGGTTGCGTATATCTCTGGTTAGGTTCTCATAACTGCATTTGTTGCATAACTGCACAACTGCATTTGTTGCAAGAAATATTTGACTTTTATTTTTGTTCTGATAAGATTTCTTCCCCCACTTTCCTTTGATTTGTGATGCTATCAGTTGTATTTGATACAGGTTGCAGACACCTACAGGTCGATGCCAGTAACTGATTAGTGATGTGTGAACCTTCAAGCAAGCATGTAGGTGTAGGTCCTTTCCATTTCATCTTCTATAATTTATTAATACTTAGTTGATGGATTGTGTTCACAATTTTTTTACTAGATGCAACCATTAGTCCTTAACTCCTTATTGGCATAAGAACATGGTAGGTTAGTACGCGTCTTCATTTTTTTCTTGTCCTTAATATAATGCGAGTAATGGATTATGAATCACATTTTAAAACAAAAGGATGAGCAAGCAAATCCTTACTTTTCCTTTTCCTTTTCCTTTTTTACTTACTGGTCTTTGCACAACAAAATACTTATTCCAATTCATATATTAATGCCTCTAGAAAAAATGTAGAAGAGAAGAATGGAGTTTGCAGTATGTGAGTAGCAGGACAACAAAAAAAAGCATTATCAGCACTTGATTTTCAATTTCCCATCTTACTAGAAAACTAAAAAATGAACAGCTATTGAAAATCTGCCACAGTTTAACTGTTATCTGTTGAAAACAAGTAGAACACTACATTTTCACCAAGCAAGCTGTGGCATAACTAATTGGTTGTTATTTCAGGTTTATCATGGGTACAATCATTTTGTCGAAGCCACAAGTGCCAGAGGATTTATGATGGACTCTCTCTTGTCTAAAAATGTCAACACATTCCTTTCCTTATGTTGCTACAGAAGTCTCACATAAACTTAATGAGGCAGCAAGATATATTACTCATAATGGAATTGCTGGATGCTGCATGAGAAACAGCACAGAGCTGGAAAATAACATTGTATTTTCCTATGTCTGCTCTTCAATAACTGCAGAATAATACCAGACTGCAGATGAGTCTGATCCCTGATGCTTTCTTGTGAGTCAGCGGGTCCTAATCACAGTAGTCAAAAGATATTCTTTTCGTTACTTCAAGAACCTGTTTTTTAGCATCCCAGTACAATTCAGAAACACTGCTGGTTCGGTGGTAAGCTCCACAAGAGAAAACGTATTGTGAAGTAAGACATGCTTATTTGTGTGCAGTTGTTTCTGGTGTTATTGCCACACATAATTCTAGTGACACAAAGTTTTACCATCTGCTATTTGTATTGAGTACTGTCATTCTTGAAAGTGCTATAAGCCACAGTGATATAGTGATCAAAATGGTGGACATTAAGTATCATGGTTTACAACAACAGGGGTCTACTAGTGAGAACATCGTAAATGGCCATAAGCCCACCACTGATAGGTTTCAACTTGATGTTGATTGTAAATGAGAATTGCTACAATTTGGGAAATTGACCAACAATTCCATCCTGCGAATCATCAGGTGAGAAATCGACCAATGGATTGAGTGCATTCAAGTTTTACTTTCTACTATAGTTCTTTTGATTGACTCCCTGTTTCTGATGTTATATCAAGTAAAGGTAAGCCACTGCGTTTAGTCATTATTCGTTGTGAACCTTACAAGTGCAATCTTCTGCTTGCCAGGGATTTCTGCTCAACTAACTAAAGACGTGGTATTTCCAGCGTGGAGAGGAAATATTTTTTGCTGATAGTCATATAAGAAATTGGGATGACACTGTAACCTTTTCTTTTGAGAAGAATAATATGGTCGTGCATTTTCTGGAAGAGGTAAATCAATGCTATGGTGAAGCTGTGATTTAGAACATGAGGGAACCTGTTCTTCTAGGCCACAATCTTGTTTTGGCCTCTCAGGCTCTCAGCCAATTGAATTTATTGATTGATTAGTCATAGACAAAAATAGAATATTCTTACAATAGATAGAACCAGGTATTGCACAATGTCATTTCCTAATTATCAATTCTTTTTTCCTGAAGTGAGGTTGCGACTTTACTTAAGTATTGCAGTTTTGCTGCAGTTCTGTGGCCAACAGAGCAATGCCTGTACGATTCAATACAGTAATGTTGAACTTTTTTCTCATTGTAAAATTGCTTTTGAATCCTAAAATTAACACTCACAAACAGAGATGTTTTCACCATGTTGCATGGTTGCATAATTTACATGATACCTCAACATGGTATAAACTGCACCATGTAACAGAGATATTGCATATGATATTATTCCCACATACTGTCGTGCAGTTATCTTTTCGAGGCACAAGATGATCCGCGAAAGTTACAGCGAGGCCTTAGCAGTGACGATCTGGCCAGGCGGTGTCGGCGGCGCGCCGGCCGACGGCGCGGAGCTTGACGCCGCGCCTGAAGCTGAGCACCATCCCGAACTGGAGCTCCGGCGGCGACTCCATCCGCGGCGACCGGCGGAACACGAAGCGGCGGTAGAGGTGCACCATGGCCAGCTTCACCTCCTGCAGCGCGAACCCCCGCCCCGGGCACGCCCGCGGGCCGAGCCCGAACGGCACGTGCGCGTACGCGTGCCGCCGCCGCTCCTCCTCGCACCCCGCCTCGAACCTCGCCGGCCGGAACTCGCCGGGCTCCGGGAACTGCGCCGCGTCTCGCGCCAGGACCCCCGGCGCCAGCCACACCCACGTCCCCTAGCAGCGACATGTTTACCGGTTAATTCGGTTTTTAACTGTAAAATTAAGGAGGTTTATGTGGGTTTTTCCCCCTTTACCTTTGGTAGTGTGTAGCCTCCAACCTCCACTTGCTCGGACGTCTCTCTCGCGATGAGCGGCGACACCGTGTAAAATCTCATCGCCTCCTTAATGACCTGCAAAGTTGCAAAGCATCGTGTTTTGTTTGTTCCAATTACCCCAAAATACAAGACATGCATCTATTTAAAAATTAAAAATTATGATATTTGACTAATAATTAAGCTAAAAATATAAATGTTTAGTACTACATATGTTATAATTAAGTTCATATATTTGAATGTACCTTTATATTATATTAACTAACATGATGGCACATGCAAATGAGCTGATAGCGCATATGTGTTTTATTTCGTTTTAATGTTTTCCTATTTAAAATCTTAATTCATTTTTCTGTCCGAACCAAACTTTTTTAGGCTGCAGTCTTTTCCTTATTCTTATTCCTTTTTATATATCTCTCAATTTAAACTCATAACTTTTCTGTTAAATATATTGATATAATCTGGATAGTGTATATTTTTTCTTTTTCTCCGATTAATATGTGTAGTTTATAGACATATGGAACGAATGTGATATGATATCTCTTTTTCATTGTTTTGATAATACAACAGATTTTCTGATTGCTCATATTATATTATAAAAGTAATCAATGGTTAAAATCGTATAAGAAAACGCAATTTCTTAATATTTGTCTCTGAACAAATAAAAATTCATAAAAAAGAGGAGAAAATAAGTGTGCTTAAGACGAAAATTGTCATTATATTTTTAAACTTGCAGAGTATTAGAGTGATACTAGCTAATAAGAAATTGTTTTGTTGGGATTAGTGATTACTTGATCGAGGTAGGGGAACTTGTGCTCCAGGTCGTCGGCGGACGGGACGGCGTCGCGCGGGCCGAACCGGTCGACCTCCGCGAGCAGCTTGGCCTCGACGTCCGGGTGGCCGGCGACGAGGTACACGGCGGAGGAGAGCGTGAAGGACGTGGTGGCCGAGCCGGCGAGGAGGTGCTCGTAGGTGAGCGCGCCGACGTAGTCCGGCGTGAGCAGCGCCCTCATCTTGTCGCTGCCGTCGCGGGCGTTGAGTACGGCGGAGAGGAAGTCCCGCTGCGCCCGCCTCGCCTCGCGGTCGCGC
>KE371043.1:0-10479 GCA_000418225.1 Zizania latifolia
CGCTCGGCTCTCCGCGCCGCGGCCGGCCGGGCGTGGCGTGCAACGTTCGTACGTACGGCGTGTAACGTGCCGTGTGTGTGGGTGCGGATCGAGTTTGCAGAGACGGATATGGCCAACTCGGCTGTCGGACACTCTCGATCGAACACCTGACGACCTCGTGGGCGCGACGGGTAAATCGGTGGCTTTGGGCCGCACGTTTGGATCTTAAACGTTCAAATATATGCGTACTATCTGAGGACTGTTTGAGGAACAAGAGTACGAACGAGCGATATAAATTGCCGGCTCCCACTTGTATTGCCCACATGCAACCAAAACTGCAACGCTGGTATCTTTCGGTGAAAAAAAACCTACAAGAAAATGTGGTTCCTGTTAAGAGTTATTTTTCTCTTTCAACGGAGCGGATGGGAATAACTTTAATATCATATGAAGTTACGTATATTGATCAATTCAATCAAAAAATTTAAACTTTTAGATATAAAAACGAACAATTAACTTTATATTATAGAATTTATATTATAGCGGATTGACGGTGGGTGTGAGAGAAAAACAGTCAAAGCCAATGTTTTTGGTTGATGAATCTATATATGCAACATATTAGAGGCATACATGATTAACAATTAAAATTGACACCGCATCTCGGCAGTCCATTAGACTCATTGTCTTTTCATGATATCTCTTTCGTTTGTGCAAATTTGGTAACAACATCAAATGTAATGCCAAGTTCAGAAATACCATTGCAAAGAAGGGGAGCTGAACATACCATTGCAGGCATCACAAAACTCTTGAAAATGCCATTGTCATTAAGTTTTTTATTGAAATATGCTCTTGGAGCCTTTTTGGATAGGGAAATAAAATTTTGAAAAATGCAAATATTACACTTGCTCTTCATTTCCCTTATAAAATAGTAAAACATCATTAAAATATAATCAATGAAAAATATCAAGGAAATAGTATAATAAATAAAATTCTAGAAAACATACAAACTATCTATACATTATTTGGAGTACACAAAAAATTCATGATTTTTTAGACATGTAGTTAGCACATAGAGAATAGAAAAATAAGGGTGAATGCCCCTTTTCGATGGAAAAAAGAACAGGCTCTTTGTGATGGTATTTTACATCTCGCATTTCTTTGCAATCGTATTGAGAAAATTATCTGTTTATATTTGTATCGAGCTTGCGACCAACAATTAAAAGAAATAAACTGGAAAAATTAAAACTTTGAACCACCAAATTCAAATTAAGGTGTGCTGCAAAATTTCTGATAATAATTTCCTAACTATTAACTAGCGGGAAAAATAATTGCTGACGGTTTTCCATATGTTCTTTGAGGATTTTTCTATGTCCTAATATTATTAATTAGCCCATTCCTTCTCATTTCGGTGATGATTCTTTTTTGAGCAGATTGTTCTTTGCACCGGACAATACACATCTTGTTTCACACTTTCAGTAGATACCAAGTTTAGCGCATAATTTTACTTTATTTGCACCACGGCGTATTAAGATAAGTTTCACTTAACACCAAGATACATCATCAAATCTATAGAAATTTCACGATATTCCATTAATCTGAATGGAACTTTGTGAATCATTATCTAAATTCGATAATTTTAATAAGTTTCACTCGTATTTTGCCAGATTTGCCTCAAATTTATGAAACAACCTACTGTAAAGTGAAAATTAATTATTCCATTACACCTTGATGCAAAGTAAAAATATGTGCTAATTTATGAAAGACGTTCGTCAGACGGTAATAAAGTGTACGCATGCGTGCATGATTTGCTCAAACTCCCTTGTGCTCAATACACAACCCGTATTGTCAGCATGTCATGTTCCAAATTGCTTCCGGTTCCAAGTAGATAGAGACAGAACAGGGACCTGGTTCTCGTGGCCCATGTGCCTTATCCATCTTCATTTGGTGTTGTATCAAGAAACCTTTCTGAATTCAGAGCGGAGCGATTAACCGGTCACTTACATAGGAAATGCAGTGCAGATATGCGCGCATAGGCGTGTTAATTTTAATCCATAACAAAACAAATTATAACAAATTCATGTGTGTTAATCCTTGTTGATTAAGGAGAATGGCTTTTTGGAATGGACACCACACACCAGTAGTGGCAGAGTCGTTAGTCAATAACTGTACGATTCTGTAGTCTGAACCTCAGCGATCGAACCAATGTGCAGGCGTAGTTACTATGCTATTGTGTTTAACCAACTTCGTTGCCGTTCTGAAGGTAACTACCCCTCCATCTGGTTTTGATCTTTTCTAATAAAAAAAATTCAACTTTAATATGTATATTACTCTATTAACATATCAATATATGTATGATTATTTAGATTTCGTATGACTCTTTAATAAATCATTATTCCTAAACTTGTTTTTTTAGGAAAAAGTAATCATGACCTACGGCTAGGAAAACGAAATGATATGTCTATATTTTTATAACGATTGATAATGAAAATCATGGTTTCTTCGTCTCGATACCACATCCTTATATCCATATTATATATGGACAGTAGGAGTAATTAAGTAACAATGTCATCATTTCTAGCGTGCCAACGTGCCATGCTTGGTCTGAAGTCTGAACCATCTGATATCTGCATTGTCCTCAAAACTTTCAAGATTCTGAAAGATGTTACGTACAAATGTCGATTTTCTATCAGGCCTCCACTTGTCGCGTGGTGCATATGCATTACATACCCTTGTGGACATATATTAGGTTTAGGTTTAGCAAAACATTCCATCTATTATCATTAGTACTAAGAATCTTTGCTCGACAAGAATATAAATGAATGGTCCTCCAAAACTTGCTTTCAGATTGCATTCACATTCACCCGGACCCATTTGTTTTTGCGAACAGAACTCCTTTTCTTTGCACAGCGGTCACAAGACTGATGTATGTGCCTCATATCTGGTAGGAAGCTCAGATTTCTGTATATTGGGAAATATAAAGAATTAAGTATGTATATCCCGATCTTAGATTTCCTTATGAAGAGGATTGTTTTCTTTTATAAGTTTTGACTATAAATAGAGTCATCTTTTTATTATATACACACATGTCTATATTCTTATGTTATTGTTTATAGCAAGAAACTTGACTTTACCGGTAGCAGTGGTTTTCCAACAATATCATCATCTTCTTGGGATACATAATTATCTCTTAATGATTAGTTAGGCGATATATTCCTAGGTATGTTTTACGCCATCACATGGATTTTCTTCCCATAAAAGTTAGACCAAAACTAGTGTAGGAGGTTAGTTGGATCCTACCAATTAGGTTGGCTAATCACTTCTTGGTAGCTAGGTTAGATGCATTCAGATTAGAGTGTACTTTTGGGGGGTAGCACTGCACTTTCCCTGAAAGGCCTTAAGTGAGAGCTGTTGAACACCAGTTAGCTAGCTATAGCCAAGAACATGCCATGTGACCTGCACCTGATCGCCCATAAGTTAAGTTGATCTCCTTCAGATGAAAAGGAGACCTGTATAAAAATACTAAATACTGCTTGGCCATCTGGTAGTGAAAATGTTGCCAAATAATTAAACAAGTGTTGGAGTCAAAAGGGTGAAAATTAAATGGCCGTCAATGATATGACGGCCCAAGGTATAGCATGGCAGGGAGATTTTTACTGCAGGTTTACAGCCCATTTCATAAATTAAGCCCAGAATTTTGCTTTTATATATGGGCTTCATTTTTGTTGAGTAACGAAACGATTCAGCATTTTTTCGGCAATAAGGCTATCAAGGAGCTTCGTATCGAGTTTGTTAAGTGGACTGAATACTTTTGTTGACAAATTTTGGGCCCATTTAATTTACATTTTAGCTGCGTAGTGAGCTGCAAAGGGCTGAGTCGCTTGATAAGTTCAGGATGCACGCTTAAAGCAGACATATGGGCCAATCCATCAGAATTTTTTTAAATAATAGATTTTTATTCGAAATTTCATTTCTGGCATGTGATCTCACAAAATCACAAAAATAGTCCCCTGTCAACACATGAAGTATCGAAATAGGCTCTATCGATATTTCATCTGTCGACAGAGGCTTTGTCAGCGATCAGCGCCTCTGTCGGCAGTTGAACTGCCGATAATGAGGCCTCGGTCGCTGCGCTCGTGCGCCCGCTCACACCCGGGCCTCGTGCGCTTGCGGCACGCCTGCTCGCACCTCACCCAGTCAACTCCCCGATGCCTCGCCTATCGTGCCCGCGCCCCGCTGCCTCGCCAGCCACACTCACGCATTTATTCGCCTGGCGCCCCGCCTGATCATGCTCCGCGCCTCATCGGTCACGCCCCGCCGCCTCGCATGGTGCACGCGCATTTATTGCCTGCGCCACGTCAGCGCCCTCACCGCGCTGTGGCCGCTCGTCACGCTCGCCTCGCATGCTGTGCCGTGCGCCTCACGCGCGCCGCCGATGCCTCGCTTGCCACGTGTCGGTCTGCCGCTTGCCCACCTCGCGCGTTGTGTCCACGCTCGCGCTCGTGTAGTTAATGCCGCTTCGCAGGCTGCAACTCGGTGCGTAAGGCGGGCCAACGACATGGCGAGCGAAGAGGCCGGTGGCTAGCACGCATGTGCAAATCAGAGTGGCGGCCAGCGAGGTGGGATAAACTACACGTGCATGAGGCGGGTGGGCAACGGGCCAACGCAAGGCAAGCAAGGCGTTGGTGGCACGCGATAGGCACACGGAGCGGGCGTGGTGAGCGGCCATGACACGGTGAGGGTGCTGGCGTGGTGTGGGTAGTAAATGCACGCGTGCCACGCGAGATGGCGGGGTATGGCCGACAAGGCGCGAAGTGCGAGTAGGTGGTGCGTCAAGCGAGTAAATGTGTGAGCCCGGATGGCGAGGCAGCGGGATGTGAGCACGAGAGGAGAGGCACCGGGGCATGGACCGGGCACAACGTAGGCAGGCGTGCCACGGGTGCATGCGGCGTGGCCCGGGCGTGGGGTGGCGCGAGCATGGTGACCGAGTCTCCTCTGTCGGTAGTTGAAGCCGATAAAGGCGTTGACTATGACAGAGCCCTCTGTCGACACGTTGGACTATCGACAGAGTCTCTATCGGTAGATGAAGTACTGACAGAGCCTCTACTGATAGATGAAGTGCTGATAGAGCCTTTGTCGGCACTTCATGTGCTAACAGAGGGCTATTTTTGTGATTTTCTGAGGTCACATACTAGGAATGCAATTTCAAATAAAATATATATTATTTAAAAAAAATCAATCTATCATCAATGCCAACCGTGGAAATCCTTAAAAATCAACGAAAACGTGGAAATCATGAGATGATGTGGCACTATGGCATTGGCTAGCGGCGATGACAAGATTCACAACCACAAGACAATCCAGTGTATTTATTTTCTATAGTGTGACATTTAATTCGACCTGGCGCCTCACCTCTCGCACCCACGCCCTGTTGCCTCATCAGCTGCTGTTAACGCAAAAATCATAGGTATCCTTACCTCTTCACACTAAAAGGCCTGGGAGAGTCTGCTTAGCTCCAGTGCAGGTCTTAAATAACCCAGAGGTGTCAGTAGGTGTGCCAGTCAATTTGATCTTTTAATTGACAAGGAAATAAACACGAGATATCCTAACGCTATCGGTGATAGCCTATCGGCATTGGCATTAATAACACGCTTGAAAGTCGTGATGCATCATGGAAAGCACATAAAGTATAATAAATCCTACCAATCGGCTCTAGTATTAATACTCCAAAGTACCATTCTCTATGGTTCGAACTAGACCGATGCAGTGTAAAGATATGTTACCGAGAAAATCACAAATAAGATGAAACCGATTGATAGAATAATAGATAAATCATCGGCTAAAACCCCGATGAACGCCGAGCTAGTAGATCGAACCATACCAACTCATATGCGTCCCCGTCAATACCATGGATCGGACTCAACAGAGATAGCATGCCATTGACGATTGACATACGAACTAATATAATACGATAAACTGAACCGCTGTGATTGGCAAACACACAGATTCGAGCAATAAAGCACAGTAAGAGAAAACGAATCAGTGCATTAAACCGATAAGTAGCAAACTTACTCCATCTAATTACAGTATCGGACTCAACTGAGAAAGCCATAAACACATGAATCAATTTATCAAATAGGCTATCCCTGTCAAAATCAGAGATCGGACTCAACCGATGCAGCCATAACTCCGGCGAGGAATCACCCTAATGCTACGTACCTAAAGTTGGCGATGTGCCAAAGGTTTTAATTAGTTGGTTGTCTGAACTTGTTACAATGACCCCGAGCTTGCATATTTATAGCCGGGTGGACACGCTATCTGTGGATAACACAGAATCCTAACTGAATTGTTTATTTGCTAACTAAACGATAACTAACGTGAAGTATCAGCCCACACCGTGCGCAGCCCGTCCTCGCCTTTTAAGCTTCTATCGGTGACCCGTCGGCTTTGTCTCCTGGTTTGCTAAGACGATGGTGTGACGGCCTAGATTCTGGTATCAACACATGCCCCTGAGTTCAGAATGTGAAACATCATTTTTCAAAATCTTTCCTCGAGAACTGAATCTCCAGATCACCGAGCGTATATAAATCTTGCCCGATAAGCCTCTTTCTTCAAGCTCGGTTATTTTTACCATACACCAGCTCCTCTTTTCCTTTTCACTCCCACCATAGCTTCTAACGCTCCAAACTCTCTGCCGAGCAAGAAAGTTAAGCTGAGCCATTCTGATCATAATGCGTCTAGCGATTATGATCTGGTATGTTTCTTCTGGCTTACTTGGTCTTTGTTTGCTTAATCCCTTGGTTCATCTGCTTGAATTTTTGCAAATTTCATGTTTGTCCTTGAACCCCAAACTTCTACTGTTCCAAACTTTAACTCGCCAGACCCTTCATGTTCTAAAGACTCAAACATCCCAACTCAGTCGGCTAGTGCCGATGGCGATCATGACCCCAATCACCTCAACTTTTATTCCAATGAGGGTGACAATTCTGAAGATTCTCTACTGGCCGTGAGTGCCTCGTCCATACATCGATTTCCTCAGGTAATCTTCGTTGATTCTGTTCATTACTTCCTAAAATTTCATCGGTTCACCCTGCATCTTCTTCAGGAATCCCAAGCATCGGATAGATCTCTTTCTCCCCGAGACTCCATACTGAGTGACCTATCGGCCTTGCTCAACCATCTACATTGCTCGATCAACATCTTCTTCCAAGACACCGAAGCAGCGAGATCTCATCTTCAGACTGTGGTCGATCGGCTCCCAAAGGACTTAGCCGATATCCTCTTGTGGCCTACTCTCGTGATCATCAATCGGCCTACCTTATCACATACACTGGTTTCGCCGATCGTGCAATGCAAAGGATCCATTGGTAGAATTTTGACTTAGCCGATGCGATGGTGCGAGAGGCCGAGCGTCAACTTCAGTTTCTGCTCAAGCTGCCTGATCAAGATCAATCGTACCTAAATCGGCTCAAGGTAGAGGAAGATCACATTCTCTGGGAGATAAGTCTGTTGACCAACAGGCTAAATTAGCTCCATACTTGCATGGCAACTTGGCAGCATTTCCCGAATGACCTGTCGATCAAGATTTAATTCAAAAGAGCCGATTTGATCACCCTGACTGAGGAGTGCTCCCAGAAGTAGCAAGCCATTTGACCGGTCAACGACAGCGATGTGGACGTGACTGATACTATTGTGTGCTTCGAGACGACCTAGGCCGATGCTATCCTTAACTTGGAATGCTTCTTAAGCACCTTGTAATCGCTTTAACTCTTGCCATCGGCCTTTTGTAACACCTTTTCGTGGAAATAATGAAATGTCTTTTGGAAGACTTGTCTCTGGTAAAATTGCTTATTGGCAATGGTCTTTTTCCTTTCTGCCAATGAGTCCTTGCGTGAAAACTTAAATTGTTTGGCCGAACGAATTTCCTGATCGGCCTACAAGGCTACTGACTAATCGCCTCTTTTCTTTGGCTATAATATCTAAAAACTTCAAAAAATTTGACATTAAACTTCTAACCGTTAGACTGAAAAAACTTTGAATCCATCGGCCTTTGGGTTCATTGGCTTTGAATAAGCACAATGCCCCCTCGAGTCAGTCATCGTTAATGAATCTTGACCGTCTCTCATAAATAAATGTGTGCTTGTTAGGGCACATCTGTAACGGTGCACCATATGCCCCCAACTTCGGGACATGGGAGGGCACATTTCGAATTCCCCCTAGAATATCGCAACCATCGTATCACTTAAATTTTATATTGAGGATCCAACCGTTGCAGTTCTCTCCCTTATAAAGCCTACGACTTTCTCCTTCCTTTGTACGCTTCCTGTTCCCTTGCCCTCAAAATAGCCCTTGAGCTTTCCACCGTCACCATCAAGCCTCGCCGCTGTTCGTATTTCTGACGCCATCCATTCCCGTCGACTATGGCCTCGTCATCGCTCATCCCTAAGGTATCTTCCTTTCTCCTGTCAGTTTGGATTTTGATTCCTTTCTCCAGGTAATCTCTTTTACCCTTTTTTTTCGTTGCTATTCTTGTAGAACTTTAAGAACTAAATCTTGATCCCTTTTGCCAAACATCCCAATAGCTACTTTCTTAGGCCCTACGGCGAAGAGGACCCTTTGTATTTGATTAACGCCGAAACCAACAAGATTCCTTTCAAGCAATCTGATATGCAGTGCAAAGATTGGTCTTTGGCGTTTTCTTTCTTGAGCCAACCCCATTGATGGGTGGAGAGAGTGGTATGTGAGGGTTGCATCGGCGAAGGACGCAGATTGGGAGATCAGAAATATCGGCCACTGTATTGGACTTACCATGGCTGAGACTAAGCAGAATGACACAATGCTTACTACTGCCTGCTACTTCTGGCTGGATACTGTTAATGCCTTTATGTTTGCCAATGGTCCAATGTCTCCAACTCTTCTTGATGTTCTAATGTTGACCAATCTCAATGTTGCCGTCTTGTTGATCCTTTGCGTGAAGTTGATTTTAGAGGAAAGCCGACGCATGATCTCAAAGTGAAGAAGCCTGGTGACTGGACCAACTACATGGCCACTTACAAATAGAGGACAGGCCCAGTTGATGAGAAAGAATATATTGCCTTTCTGAACATGTGGCTGGAACGATTTGTTTTCTGCGGTACCACCCTCAGCCCTACCAAGAATTAGTAGAATCTGGCCTAGCGCCTTGCCCAGAATGAGAAGGTGCCGCTAGGCCGACTTTTGCTTAGATCTTCTTATCATCTTTTGCATCTCGTCTCGCAATATCTTCGGGCTGGTATGCCTGTTGCCAAAGTCAGCTGCCCTTGGTGGTTTATTCAACTATAGCTTAATCTGTACACTGCCCGAGTGACAGAGCCGCAAGATCTGCCTAGCTGCGAGATTACCGATGCCTTTAATGAGGAAGATGGTCATACTTGTCGATGCACTTCAATTGGTGAGGATGTGGTCACATTTGCTAGGATAACTTGCAGCTAGATCTTCTCGTCAGGTGGTTCAGCACCTTCTATTGTGGTCTCTCTGAAGATGATATCGTCTGGTTCCCCTATATTAAGGCTACGGACTTTTCTTGCCCTGGCCAATTTTGGTTTGCCTCCCTTGGCTCCGATGATGCCACTAACACTGTATATTAGGCCATCGTCTCCCCTTCTGTTATGCCAGTTGGCTTCTATGGTGGTCGGGTGAAGCCCTCCTATGAGTTTTATCATCTGAGTACATGTGCACGCCAGCTCGGCCTCAGCTAGTTGCCGATGAGCTTCTTCTTCGTCAGCAAAGTAGAATTTCGTGGGACCCTGACTTTGTCCATGTATGGGTCTTTGCTTGACCTACCCACCAACCGTTGGTCAATGAGTGCATTCCAAAGCCAATCGTTCACTTGCTTCTAGGACGAATTTAAACTTCATCTGGTTTCTTGGGGCGTCTCTTCTTACTGCACCCTGATTGATCCTAATTCTGGTGATGCTGCAGCCGAGGTATGTTTCTGCCTTATTTATGTTTCTGTTGTTTCGGCCGATTCCCCCTGTAATTTTCTTCGTTGCTTAATTAGGATCAGGATGTGGCGCCGTCTGTTGTTAGCAACAGCAATAGGCCGATTGTGTATATGGTGCCTGTCACGGCCTAAAATTTTCAAATTATAAAAGTAATAAAAGCTGTGAATAAAATAAAAGGAAAAAGAATTTTCAGAAAAAGAAAATTGAAAATGGAATTTTCTTTAAATAAAAGAAAAGTGTTTTGAGTATTAAAATTTGAGGAGGAAATTTTTTTCAAATAAAATGTTGCTCAAATTTTTTGCAAAAGTCTCTAAAATATAAAGAATTTTATAAGAATTTTTCTGAGTCAAAAATATATTTTTCTAAATTTTTGGAGCTCTTTTAAAAGAAAAAAGAATTAAAAAAATCAATTTTTTAAAATAAAAAACCGTTTCCCTCCAATTGGGTCCACTCCCGTTGGCCCAATCCCACACGCAGCCTTGCCTCGGCCTGCCTCCGCTCGCGCCTTGGCCCAGCTTCGCCC
>KE371043.1:19839-32367 GCA_000418225.1 Zizania latifolia
AAAATCGACCGGGCCCAATCGAGATCATTTGGGCCCAATGTTGAGGCCCATATTCTGTAGCTCTCTAGTAACAATTTTTAATAAATAATATATTATTTAAAAAAATCAATCTATCGCCAATGCCAACCGTGGAAATCCTTAAAAATCAACGAAAATGTGGAAATCATGAGATGACGTGGCACTATGGCATTGACTAGCGGCGATGACAACATTCAAAACCACAAGACAATCCAGTGTATTTATTTTCTGTAGTGTGACATTTAATTCGTCCCATTTTGGTTGGTTTATTTCCTCCTTTGCCTATCCAACCCTAGCTATCATCGTCGTCGCCGCCGTCACTGCAATCTTTGGAATACAGAAATTTTCATGAGTACTAGGGGAATTGAGCCGGTTCTTATGAAAATTTTGTGAAATTTCTGTGTTCCAAAGAAAATCTGTGTATACTCCAGCTCTGTCATCAACTCTCCTATTATAGTTCGATATCTTCTTGGTATGTGGCCGAACACTATTGCTCTCAACTTTGATTTGTTACCTTTGTGCATCTGTCGACCTGTGGTTTTTTCGCTGATCTCCAAAGGTAAAGAGGAAGTTTTATGGGGCACTATCTCGCTGAAGGCAGATAAGGAAAAGAATCGCAGGTCCACAAAACACATCTCAGATCTAAGGTGCAAATTTCTTATTTCCTAAGTTTTATACTTGGTGTTAATATTTACTTCTTAAGATCAAAATAGCAAATGCATTCCTTTTGAGGCACCATTTCGAATGTAAGTTTTTAATAGGAATTTTATATCATTTTTACAATAACTAATTTAATTCCCAAGTGAATCGAGGAGTATTATCGCATTACAGATAGGGAGGGCATCAAGGTCGATATGGGTAGCTACAACTTGAGGTTGTTCCCCTCTCGCCGTATGACTTGAGGTTGTTCCCCTCTCGTCGCTTGATAGACAGACATAACAGTAAACTTTGTCATAGCCGGCTTGAGCAGAGGAGAAAGGATTAGATAACTTTTATTACTTTTACTTGGCTTGGTTAAAATGCTAACCCTTGATATATATACTCATCTTAGAGATATAACTTCTAATATAAAATTTAAGGACTCCTAATTGACACTTCTTAATCTCTAACATAAAACCTGACTTAACTAACTCTAACCCTAATTTATCCCTAACCCGCTGCTACAGTACCACACGGTACTGTTCACGCCTATAACATTTGCACTAGGTGTCCCTCCACAAATTCGATATTTTCCCCTTCTTGTCCACACCTCTAACCATGGCATTAAAGTGGTGATGAAAGGATGCTTCCGGTTGTAGTCGCATATTGAGTAATAACGCTCAATGGGGGAATTGTGAGTTTTGAGTTAGTAATAGTTTAAAGCCTCATTTGGATCCAAGAAATGTTTTAGTTTCTGACTAGAATAACTAGAATCCCTATCAAATGGTGTTTTGTGGACAATTTCGAATAAAAACAGGAGAAACTTTTCTCCTTTTTTACACTGCAAGAAGAATTATCCAAAATGGTGTTTCACACCGATTCTAATTCATTTTATGAGAATATAGAGCTGAAACGATTGATAGCCAAATGATTTCATAAATAATTCTGATTAAGGCTCTAGAAAAGTTTTTGGATGGAATCTGAATCCAAAACATTTCTTTGAGAATCTGGATCCCTACCAAATACATCGTAATTCTACATGAAAGTAGAAAATCATAGTATTTCGAGGAGCTTGGTAGACAATTTGATCCGATGAAATTTAGTAGGCTATACATAGAAGATGTTCTTGTCATGGGTATAGACCCGAAGGCCAACGCCCACAACTTAATCTAATACCGGGCATCAATAGTATATGCATGTTATTGTAGCATCATTTTAGAAATTGTTAGTTTAAAGATAATATTATATTTCTTATTTTAGAAAAATATTAGATTGCCTTCTAATCTATTTTCTAGATTTAAGATTACATCTTGAGAGTCAAGTTATACTATTTATATAAAGATATGTTTATATATATTTTATTAATAAATTAAGAATTAGTCTAATCTCTCACCAATATTTAACAATCTGTTAACATCAGAATTTAGTGACCATTGGATTTGGGTAAGCTCTTCGGATTAAAGCCGGGTAAGATTTTTGCGTGAACACAATCTACTCTAAGTCCACCTCTTATCCTTATAGCACTTATTCCTAGTAGCAGTAAAACATTGAGCTAGTTCTTGGATGCAAGAAACGTTTCGAAATCTCTCCACGGTTCAAAACTGCTGACATGATGGCGAAGGGCAGACATGCTACTTCTTGGATTTTCGTGGGCCAAGGATTGCATTGACCAAATACAAATCGATTAAAGTTTCCCTTGCAGTAGCATTGCAACTAGCAGGGCCGTACCCTGTTTTTTCAGACACTTCTTTTTACGTAGGTATCCACGAATTCATGCGATCCAGACATTGCTCAAGGTATTTCTGGGTCCATTCTGCAATACAAGCTGCAATACGAATGCATAATTCATCTACTGAAAAGAAATGGAAAAAAGCAGTTTTTTCAGGTGTCAGTACACTGTGCCCTGCAATAGATGCCATGATATACTCCAAGTAATACATTAGCTTTCTTTATTTTTAAGATTATCACAATGAGTTTAGTTGTAATTCTGGTAAGTGGCAAGTGCAAAATACGATTATAGGAGTCAACCATGTATGCATTCTGGAAGAAATACAGAGCACACATTGTCTTGCTGTTTGTCGTCTATATGTCTGTCGAAATGATTATTTTTGACCCATCATCTATAAATTTGACCCTTGGAAAACCTTGTGTTCCCCCCTTGGCCCTTGACAAATGGCTTTTGGCCATGGTTGGTTTGGCTCTAGTTAAGACACTGATACGATCAAGCTTGGATTTTGTGTTGGAGCCCTCTCCTTACATTTGTCTCATATTGCTACATCATGCATGCCCTGGCAACAATTATTTGGTCTCCCACCAAGAAAAAGGTAAAGTGAACAGTAATCGACTTGATGGTATACTACCTAGTTTGTGATTGACTGCGATTTGGCTATATTATGGCCAAATTATTGATGCTAAATCAACCTGAGAGTTTTGAGCCGTCTTCGCACACACTCCATATATCACCAAGTGAGTGACGGCGAGTTAGTTTTTCTCCCTTCCTTTTGCACTGTCAGTTTGCACAAGTTCCCCATCCTTCACATGGGTGATGGGAACACGCCTGTTGCCATTGTTGTAGGAAATGCAAGTGATATCTTGCAATCTGAGTTGAAACCTCCTATAATTTTACTTTGATATTTAGTTTCAGCTCAAAAGTCTGTTCTTATCAAATTGAAATGGGATTTTTTTCATTGCATCATATGTTGAGTTGAAAGGGGAGCATGTGAGGAAGTTGGAAGTGCATATCAATTCGAGGAGACAGAGCGAAGCAGGGTGGGTGTGTTTGGGAGGGCAGGAGAGTGGAGAGGTGACACAACCATAAGTATTAGAGTATATAGTATTAGAGATAATATTAGTTAGAATCAGATTTATTTTCTTCTTTATCTGTAGGTCACATACCTTATCTCTATACATGTACTCTATATATATCGGCTCTCGAGGCTCAATGCAATACATCTAATCTACAATTCAATATGGTATCAGAGTGAACGATCTAGTGCCGCTCTCATCCTTCCACTGTCGCTCATCCCCGGAAGTCGATCTCGATCCTTTCGGAGCGGCTATCTTCAAATAGAGAGCGTCCAGATCTGGTCGGTAACGTCGTCCCCTGCACGTCACCGGTTTTTTCTTGCATCGCTGGTTTTTCTTCCGCGCTGCAAATCACCTCCTACTTCACCGACCTCACCCTGCGATCGCTGGATCTCCACCACGTCACCAGAACTATGCCATGCGTTGTTGCCTTCCTTCCATGCTACAGGCTTCAACTCCCTGTCCGCTGGCCCTCTCCTCCTGTGCCACCGGTCTGCTGCATCTCCACTAGGCGCCAGCCCTCCTTGCACCACGCCGCGTGGCCACTTTCGGTCTTCTCCGTGCCACCGCCGCGCGTCGGCTTCCCACTCCACCGGATCTCTGCCCAGGGCCGCCAGCCTCTTTCCCACAACGCCGGCCTCTTCTCCGCGTTACCACTGCCACTGGCGTTGCTGGCTGCCACGTGCGCAGCCACCACCCCTAGCGCTGCTGGTTGCCTCATGCGCAGCCACCGCCCTTGGTGCTGTCGGCCGCCGCGTTAGCAACAACAGCCGTGGGCGCTACCGGCCACCGCGTGAGCAGCCACGCCAGGTCCGCACTGCGCCACTTTCTAGGGTCTACTCCGCCGCTGTGGCCCATGGACCGGGGAAGCTGATGCCGGATTTGGTTCTGGCAACGCTGGATGATCTGAGGCCGCCACCAGAGGATGGCCCTAATTTCTCGAGAAGAGCAAAGTTACAAATAAAAAAAGAGAAAATAAAAAGGTTGGCTAGCTTCGAATTTTTTTGTCAGTGTTACAGGATGAACGCCAATGTCTGTTAATTTTTCCCTGGTCATCTACTGGGTTTGTGTCACCTACCACGTTTCATCGACTCCACGCATCACTGCTTCTACTCTGGTTGTTGTGTGTACCTTCGATTTGATCACCAGATTAAGCATCGACCTCTTTGAAATAGATTTTCATCGACTACGCGTGTCACGTTATAAAGCTTTAGGCTACCACTGTGTCGTCTCCTTGGGTTATAGTGTTGTTGCTTATGGATGTTCAACCACTGCATCGACATAAGGTACCGTTGTATTGTCTTCTCAGGACACCATGTTGTTGTTCTCGTCGTCTTCACCGCTGCTTCAGTCATCGTCAGCCACTCAGGTTCTTCTTCGCCTACTTTGATCACCATCACCGCGTCTTCCTCCTAACACCACTGTCGCCGCTCCAGGCCATTGGTCTAGCTACTTCTACCTCAGCTTTATTTGTCTTTGTCCACTACACCATGTCATCAGCATCGTCGTATCTTTCTCAACTACTTCTGTCTTCTCTGACAATAGCGAGCTGCATCGGCACTTCTCCGTCTACGCCACTTTGCGCCGCAATCATCTCGAAGGCCTTCTCTGCTAGTCCTCTTCGATAATGGCACAAGGTTCTTGATGGTCCCTTTCCTCACTCGCACGGTATTGGCAAAACCGTTGTGTGTTCGTCTTGATTCGTCCTTGGGTTTGACAAACCCAATGTGATGTCTCGTCCTTGATGGCTTCGACAATATCAGCTCTTCGATATCTTCTTCCTCAATGATTGTGGCATGATTGCGTCACCGTCTTCGTCTTATCTTGGTTCACCAGTACCATCACGCGTGCGCAACCACTTCATGACGTCTCTCTATGCGTCTGTAGTTTTAGACTACCTCGTCATCGATGCCCTAACTTTGGCTTCATTGACCACAGCTACCTTACGCAGCTATCTTGACCACATCTTCTTCAGGTCCATCGTCTTTTGGCTACCTCGACTATGGCATAAAGGGCTATCATCATTGAGTACCTTTGTTGTTAGTCGAAGCATCCGCTTTGCTCACGCTTAGACTGTGGGTGGTGCTAGAGTATATATTATTAGAGATAATATTAGTTAGAATCAGATTATATCTACTCCTTCCTTATCTGTAGGTCACCTACTTTATCTCTACACATATACTCTATATATACCGGCTCCTGAGACTCAATGAAATACATCTAATCTACAATTCAACAATGAGCTCGAGATCTCATTTTTAGGATTGAAAGAAATTTAAAAGATTTTTAAACTAATTTCTGTAAAAATCCTATAACGTTTCTATGTTTCAAAGAACTCATATTTAGAGATGTCAAAAGGAAAATTCTCCATCCCTAATTAGGAGAAATTTTCTATTTCTGTCCACAGTTGCAGGGAAGAAATTTCTTCCATCTCTATCGCTATGTGGGAAATAATATCCTATAGGATCTATGTCCTATATCAAAATAAAAAACAATTCCAAAGAAACTAGTATGATTAGGTTAGACAATATAGTATGTTATAGCCTCTAAGTTAAAATGAGTTGTTTGAGTGGAATCATAAATATTCAAGGCCTTGCGGGGAAATGAGGACGGGGATAGGAAACCATCCTTACCTTGCCATATCAAGGGGGACTTCTAACTCTAGGAAAAAATTGGTACTTTAAGTGAATTATCTCTTTTTTTCTATTAATTTAAGTTTTTGACTTAAACTAGTTGGTGCAATTAACTTGATATGGTTAGCTTGCCAACTTAATACTATCTCCGTCCTTTAATAGAGAAATTTTCGGCCGGAAGAGAAATGGGTGCCATTAACATCCCCAATTCAGATTGGTAGTTACTTTAAATTCCTATCAAAAGTCACGCCAAAAATTAGATGTCCTCTATTTTCTCACGTTTTGTTTTTCTTGGTATATGTATATATATCTCAAAACAAAACAGAAAAAACATAAAAGTTACTTCTCTCTACGCAAAATCAAAAGTCGAAAAGGACAGTCTGTCGACGAGGAATGGATCAAGAGACGCACACAAAAGAAACAACGAAAGGCCGAGGAGTCATCAACAGAGCGAACCACGAGAAAGAGCCCCCAACCACACTCTACAGTCTACACTCTCCACTCCGACTACTACTACCCTTTTGCATGCTTTCCCTGCCTCGGTGCCCTTCTTTCGACTTCGCAAAATTTCCAACCTTTCTTTTTTCCTCGTTTCTCTGACGAACTGTGCATCAGCTTGATATTGCCGGCAAACCCCTTTTCCCAAAAGCCCTCCTATTTAAGCACGCATGGCAGCCCTCTCATGGTAGCTAGCTCTAGCTAGTATGCTACTCACTCTCTCACTCTCAGTACGTGCCTCTCTCCCTTCCCCACAAGTCCACTGCTAGCTGCTGCCGCTGCTGCTGCTGCATGCTATGGACATGGAGACAGCAACTCAAGAAAGAGAGAGGCACCAGTGCTGGTGGCCTTTAGACACCATGGCCTGCAGCTTGGGTGACAGCAGCTGCTTCCTGTATGGATGGGTTCCACAGCTTAGGTACTTTGGTCTAGGTGTAGTTGGAGTTGGCGCCGCCGGTCATCCTCATGGTCGTCACACTCACACCAATCGCCATGAGCTCGAGCTCGAGCTCTTCTTCCCCAAGTGTAGGTTATGCACTGCACTGCATTGCATGCATATATACAGTTGAATTTGTATGCCGTTGCTGTTTCCTCTGTTCTCTTGCATGCAGCTTGTATTCATGGATGTAACTAATTCTTGTCGTTTGTTGGCACATGCAGTCATGGACTCGCCAGCTTCGGAGGCGGCAGCTGCGGTCACCGGCTTGGCAACGCCGCAGGATACAAGGGCGATGTACGAGGAGTTTGATGAGCTGCTCCAGGTGAGTTCAAGCTTCAGTTGTTTCAGAGCCTTCTTCCATGCAGTTCTTGCACTGAGCAACCTCTGATGTGATAAACCTCTTCAGAATTTCTGGGACACAAACGAGGAGCAGCTTGCAGGCTTCGATCCCAGCTGCTTTCTGAGGGAGGACATTGCTGACATTACCAGTTTGCTAGGTGAGGATTCCAACGGCGCCGGTTTATTAATTACTCTGAAAATGTTTAGCACTCTTCCAGTTAATTAGTCCTGTATCTTCATTCATTCTATGGTAGTGGTACGATTCCAAATAACTAGTACAAACTATAAATGATTGTTAAGTAACAACGGCGCTAATGAAATTTATGCCTTGGCCCACTCAAGATTAGCAGCACACTGCTGTCCTAACCCATCATTTGTGCATCATGCCATCATGCCTCTGAATTACTATCAGACCGGCAGTACACCTTCTTAAGTAAAGATATTTGGATCTACAAGTTTATATGGTACCCAGATTGTAATCTAACCTGGGTAATTACATCATCACGTGGTCTGTTAAACAATAGAACACTAACTGATCAGTGGGTCTCTGCAGGTGATGATGCTGGTGATGATCTTCTGGCTGTGAGCAATGTCTCACCTATGGGACCCATATTGCCAGTGAACAACGTGGCACAGCCGCAAGCAGAGCAGCAGCAGCAGCCTCCCAGCTCTGCTTCGTCTCACTGCAACGTGGGCCCACGGGCCAGTGACACCAGCCCCGTTCGCGCCAACAACAACTGTTCGTCCAAACGTTCGGTGACACCAGGAGGTATCATCGTCTACGTACCCATTCTCGCTGTACATGTGATGATGTGAAGGATCTTGACGCCATGCATGCGGCTGCAATCTCGCAGGGACTGATACGGCGAGCAGCAAGAGGAGCAGGTCGTCGGCGCAGGCGGCCTCCGGTGCCGGGACATCAGTGGTGTACCCGTTCACCGTGGTGAAGCCCGGCGGGCTGGACCTGGACGGCGGCGTGACGCTCGCCGACATCAACGCGCGCATTCTCACGCCGCCGGCCAAGCCGATCAGGCACCCCGTGGGGGAGTTCGCGGGGGCCCCGCGCTCGGCGGCCGGCAGCCGGCTAGCGCCGTCGGGAAAAACGGTCGCCAGTTTCACGAGGCTGCACACCGCAGGGAGGGGCACGGTTACCGTCATAAAGACGACGGGCCAGTGATCGAGCTGTACGTCTGTACTCCGATCTGAATTGCCGTCCAATACAAGTCGATCTCTTAGCTGATAAAAGATCAAAGTAGATGATGCTTGCTGCAAATCTTGATGTAAATTGATTAGTAGTAATGACTAATATACTGTGAAATAATGTCGATTAGCTGAATGTGCTGAATCTGAATGTGGAAGGAGGAATTTGACATCAGACCATCAGAGTGACAGTCTTTGAACAATAAGCAAACAGCAAGAAAAATGGACACATTGTTGCAGATGTTTTGTACAGCAGATTGAATTTATCAGACTACATAGAAGTCTTTGGAGTTGTATAGTACTCCTATCTACCAGGGGACAAAGCACTTACTGAGGCGAACAGTGTGAGGTTATAACTGTACTGTAGACTGTAGTACCGGCAGACAAGCGTTTGCTGTTACTGCAGCTAGCTGAAATACCTGAAAGCTAAGTCAAACAGTCGACCAGCTTTGCAGTGGCCCGCCAGATTTGAGCCTCCAGGGAAAGCTGCAAATTTTCTTTTCGTAGCTGCGGCGTATTGAGAAATTGTTAAGCCTGCGTTACATAAGTATAATCTCTGATTCCTAATGTTCACAAGTATTTGTTTTAGTCTCTCCTTCCAATTTTGCATGATCTCCGCAGGAAATGCTCCGCTCCAATGATATGGGATCCATCATCAGCCTAACGTTAGGCCTGATTGGATAAGATATAATTTGGTTACGGATTATTACAAGTCATTCAAATTTGGATACACATTATAATTTGTAGGCTTGCAGCTCATGCAAGCAGAGTATTTGAGATTTGCGCCACACTTTATACCCCTCTTTTGTGTTTCATCGTATTCCTTTTTTTCCATAATCGTGTAAGAAATATTAGCATTATCTAAAAAATCAGAAACATTAATGTTGTGAGGTGGCCAAGTGATAGAGGTGTTTCATACTTTCATTGTAATCTCCGTATTCAGCTGTACCGTCTTCACGTGGGAACACTGAACTACTGAAGGCTTTGTTACAGAGGCCTGTAGTCTTGGGATGGAGCGGGATTGTGAGCCTCTACCAAACAAGGATTAATTGAGTCGAGCAAAATTGTACTTCCAGCTAGAAAATATTACATATATGTTTCTGATTTTGCACTAAATTGTGGTTTGAATAAACTTGCAGAAAGTTAGTTTCTGGTTTTGTACCTATCTAAAAAAGTTAATTTAAATATGTTGGTGATTAGTAGCTGGACAATAGTTCTATAGACAATTAGGGTCGTCTGTGTCAATCCAAGAATTCAAACTTTCGTACGTGCCTAGAGGCAAAAAATTTATATAGGTTCGAGCTCTTAATTGGGTAATAATCATACGTCTTATGTGGTTGTATCACTACCACATAACATGTTATGAGTAATAAGTTTTAAACAATCACTGATTAGTTAGAACTAATAGTTTATAATTATCAGTGTCGGTTTCTAAGATGAATTAGCATTGGCAAGCCCTCCAACATATATATTCTATACGCCCTCTGGCTTATGTTATATATAAAGCACATAGTATTACATAGTACAAGTTAAATTCATACGTATAGGTGACATACATAAAATCTAAAATTAAACTAATAAAACATATATTAAGTTAAATATAAGCAAATTTACATGAGCACGCATATATGTTTCAGTTTCAAATTTGAAAATTTTTCATTACAAGGATAAACAGTCCACGGTTTCTTACTATATGAAGCTCTGATCTCTACACATCCTTACTAGTTGAGGATACTGATGATTTAGAATCTTGACTATTATACTTGCCATTGGATAAATGACCTAGTCATTGATGAATCTGATAAGTTGTGATTGAAGTGTGTTGATTTTAATAAGTAATACATTATCATAGAAATTATCTTTAATGATAGATAAAATATATGTGTCACTAACAGATTGTTAGTGATATGCCATCTTACACCCATCACAAAAGACCGAGCATAAGTGACTGGTGCACGTTACACCTATCACTAATGAGGAAGGGTATCATTGGTGACATATCGTCATTTGGCACATCACTAATGATGCCAAACACTAGTGGTAGGTCTTGCTTTGGCCTACCACTAATGATGTCCTCCCTCATTAGTGACGGGTATAACAGATACCCATCACTAATGCTCGGCATTATTAGTGAAGGGTGTTGAACAAGACCTGTGTCACGTCAGGGAATTCCAACCATTTTCTTGTGATTTATTATGCGGAAAGTACCCTCGACCAAGAATTAGCCGAGGCACACAATAGACAATTTGTTAGAAATCAAAAGCATAATTGTTCACGATGGCATAAATAAAGTACTTTATTACAGAGATGGCACTGGAACCTCAAAACACTAATGACAATAATAAATAATTCCTAAACGACTTTTTATTGACATAGCGGTGACTCCACTCCACAGGCGGACTTGACTGGGCCTAGCTCAAAAGACACCACCTTCATCCTCACTGACGAACTCCTCTTCTGATGGTGGAGGAATGCAAGGGTGAGTATTTGAATACTCAGCAAGCCATCCAAGTGGAACAATAATAATACACAGGGGTAACAAAGGATGGCATAATAGGGCTAATTTTGCATAAAAACAGCAGTAAACAAAGATAGAATTAAAAGAGTAATTCTAATTAAGTTAGAACCTTAAAAATAATATTATGCAATCACTGAATAACTCTTACCCAGAGTCATCAGGCCTAAAAACCAACCTTACCACTCTAAACCAGAGCTAACCAGGTTAAACAAAAAGTAACATCAGATTAATTAAATAACAGTGGGACTAATCACGAAAGACATTGCATTGCTCGCCATTGACCGTGGGCATGGCTATTCAAATAGTTTTACTCTGATTAGAGGTGCACAACTTTACCCACAAGACACAGCCCTACAACATGTCACCATGCGCCTCAATACCACCACGGTACCTCAGAAAGGAGCTGTGATAAGATCCTTTTACCTAGATCTTCAAAGCTTCGCACCCTAGGTAGCCATCCATCCAGACATCCCGTCACGATGCTCTTGGTGCTCCAATCCAGCAATAGCCGAGACTTCGAAGAGTACAGGGCTACCGATAGTCTCGATGCTCCACTTGGGATCCCTAGGCTATAGGTCAGACCATTACCCATGCTGGCTTGTGGCAAGTACTGTTTTGCAGTGCAACAGTGGCCCGTGAACCGGTCCTTAAGTGTCATGAGTATGACTAGCAAAACCATATACTCACAACCCACCTTTGTCAAGTTTTAGTGGAATTTAATCATGAACCAGTTCACTAATCAACAAGTAATTATAAGCCAACATTAACATGTAAGTGGTATTAATGAGCATAATGATGTGATTCTAGTTTCTAAGCAGGGCTAAGCAATCCTAAGCATTCCAGATAAATCATAATAGGGATTCATACTGGTCAAATTATTAGTCCCAGCGTACACAAGGAATAAGTAATTAACAACAGGAGACAATACAAGCAGGTTATTTCTCATTCCCGATGACATTCAAAAATAAATGCACTTTTGAATGAATACTAGCTTTGAAATATGGGTTCAACATGATCAATAGAAAGACTTAAATGACTTGCCTTGCTATACAAGGATGAAAATAGGCACTTCCTCGACCTATACAGTCACTTCGAGGACTTCAGAGACTATACACAGTACAAAAGGAATACAAATAAATTAAAATAGTACAATAGATCAACAATAGATCAATTTTAGAAAAATTATGCAATTTGAATGGTTAAATTTAGAGTAAAATGAATTAGTTATGAATTTTTGAAGTTTTGAGCACTGTTTTGCATTTTCTGAAAATAAAATCGAATTATGATGCAATACAGAATTATTTTTCTAAAGAAAAATCCAAAATATTACATCAGCAGGGGGCTGCGGGCGTGCGTGCGCTGGGTTTGCCATGTGGTGCACACGTGGCACCCACGTAAGCGGTGGCTCCGCACGTGGCGCTGACGCGGCAGCCACGTGG
>KE371044.1:59185-75166 GCA_000418225.1 Zizania latifolia
TAAATTTGATCCATTAATTTTTAAAAAAAATTAAATTAAATAATACATTATCGTAATAGATCTGACCCGTTGATTTTTTTAAAAAAAAATAGTAAGCTATATGTTTCATGCAACTTTATTTTTCCTTGATGGAATTCCTTAAATTGGTAGGAGCGAAATGTGGCTACCATATCTATCTCAAAACCAAGCAACTAATTAATAGACATTAATAATTGTATTTCTAAAAAACTTAAAAAATAAATATAATAATTATGGGTTATTATTACTTGTAGAAGATAATTTGACACCTTTTTTATTGTGATCATTTAATAGGTTAAAATAGATGGTCCACGCTTATTTAGATGTACTAAAAGAAAGGAATATATAAATATGATCATATATAATATTATAACTATTATTATATATTCTAACTTATCACATACTCTATCTTGTGAAAAAATTTATCATATATTATATCTTGTGAGAAAAGCTATCACTTATGATAAAAATCTTAGTCAAAATTGCAAACGAAGAAAAAATGCGGTGAAGATGCTTTACATTACACTAATATAAAGAGCACACGATAATGCACGTAGGACTAGAAGTTCACTATTATATCTGTGACGTATAGTTACGACTTTACTGTATGTAATTTTTAAAGTAGACTACGGTTGAGTGTGTAATTTTTTCAATAAATCAAAATATATGGATAAATTATTTATATTAAAAACAAAAAATACATTTTTATATGCCACTAAAAAATCACTCATTCACTTTATGTCACTCACTCTATTATATGTCACTCATTTTTCTCATCGATACGTGATCGCATTGATTATTGAGAGAGTGAGTGACATATAAAAGGTCATGTTAACTTTTAATAATTCCCTAAAAATAACTTATACAATAAATACTTAATTATTAGTCCATCAAAATAATAAGTAAAATTGTACTACGTCTATGGTAGAAGAAGAAGCTCTTAACAACTAGTCCACCAGTGCAAACCGCGTGAGGATGTAACAATACAGATATGATAAATCATGGTACACTTATTTCACGTGTGATATCGACTTGCAAGACCATTGACTGGATAATCTTTTTTTTCTTTTTTTTCATATGAATTATTATATTATGTTAAGAATATTTAGAACATCATAACTCTACCCCCAGAACATCCTTTAAATCTATTCAGATCTATTTTTAGACATATATGAACCACCTTATGAGTGGCATATCATGTTTCGTCGGTGCTCTGTTTTAAATAAAATTAATAATTTGTTACTTCAAGATAATTCATTTAATTATACTGTCATTTCATAATAATAATAATAATAATAATAATATATAAGACTATCAATATTATTATTATTATATCTGTTTCACTGACTTCTAATACTCTCCATCTCAAGTGACATTGACGGCCACGATTGAGCGATGAAACGCAACCGCGCCGTGCTTGTGCCTTGCAGGCGACGGCGAGAATCATCCGCCGGCCGCCGCGAGGTTGGGTCGGCACGTCACAGATCGCACACGCGAGCGGGCGAAGGACGGATGGCCGCTGCCTCCCATCGGGCGGTCTGCAACCCACCGGCTGCCGAACCGACGGCCCACGATGCTCCCCCGGCGGAATATTCCTTGCCCCCCCTCCCTTTCTCCTCTTCCCCATCCACACCTCACGGGGGAGCTATCTGTTCCTCCTCTCCTCTCCCGCGCGCCTCCGGCTGCGGCCCAGCGGCGACGATTCCTCCGGTCCATGGCGCTGTCGATCTGATCTCGTCGCCTTTCGGCGCTTCCTCCTCCCGCCTCCGCGTGCCCCTCTCCTTCTCTGTGTCTCGTGTAAGGGAGTAATCCTCCGTCTTCGTTTGGTTTGGTTTGTCCGTACTGTTTTTGGCTCTGGCTGGTCTATGTGGTCCAAGATCGGCGGGTTCTTTGTCCGGACTCCGTCTATCTTGGCTCTGTCTCGATCGATCTGGATAGCTCGAGCGTGATTAATCGAGCTGTAATTTTGTATCAGTCATTCTGCAGTCTGATCATGAATTGGGTGGCGTGGTTCCGTCCAATCCGTGGCGCTGAGCAGGAAATATGATAGGCTGCTCATCTCAGGATGATGGATTGTTTGTTTAATCGCCCGAGTGATTAACAATCTTGCATCCACGAACCATGGGTGTCCTCACTCTCTCTGGGATTGGAAATTGGGTTCGCACTGTAGTGTTGTGTGGTTGTTGTTAAAGCCGGAGGAGATAGCTGCAATGCATGATGCTGGAGCATCGGTTAGAGTGCAGGGATCGATGCTGCATATACAGTCAGGAGCAGAACCGAGCAATGGCAGCTGCAGGATGTTATCTGCTGACTGACCAGTGACGACCAGGAGACCTAATAGTGATGGTGTGACCTGGATGTTCAAGTGATCGCTCTTGGAGAAGAATACTTGGCGAGCCCGTTTTTACGAAACAGGCATGCTTTGTAGTCTGTAGAGGCCAAGTTGCAGAGACAGGATTGCTAGCAGTTGAACCTTCTATTGATTTATTCTGTTTTTTATGATTTTCCATTTCTAATCTGTTGAAAATATTCATTTAGATTCCATGTAAACTGATGCCAAATCTGATTAGAATTTTATGGATCTTATACATATATTCTACATGGTAAAATTTAAGTTTAGTTTCTAAATTCGTCTAGTTGAAGTTTTACCTCAATGGTTACCAAACTAGAAGAGGAAGTTCTTTATTATCATGTGATTACATTTAGTAGCAAAGCCTGTTGTAGCCAGTAAATGTGTTCCAGTGAGTGCTTGAAGACTGGAACTGCATATTTATAGCTTGTCTTTGATTACAAAGTTGTTTGGTCTTGTGCATGCACACACAATTTGGTGATTGTGTGAGTTGAAAACCATGATTTTATTATTTCCTAATGTACTATCTTATATTCTTCTGTTTCCTTAGTAGGAAAATGGCGATCATGGTGGATCCTCCAAATGGGATGGGAAACCATGGAAAGCATTACTACTCGATGTGGCAAACATTATTTGAGATAGACACTAAGTATGTGCCAATCAAGCCCATCGGGAGAGGAGCTTATGGAATAGTTTGTTCCTCCATAAACCGTGAGACCAACGAGAAAGTAGCGATAAAGAAGATACATAATGTTTTTGATAACCGTGTTGATGCGCTAAGGACCTTGCGGGAGCTGAAACTCCTTCGGCATCTCCGCCATGAGAATGTTATTGCTTTGAAGGATATAATGATGCCAGTACACAGGAGTAGTTTTAAAGATGTGTACTTGGTTTATGAACTTATGGATACTGACCTGCATCAGATAATCAAGTCACCTCAGGGCCTTTCCAATGACCACTGCCAATATTTTCTTTTTCAGGTAATGCTTGGTTCCCTCTTTTCTATTCTCAATCTGCTCTTCCACGTTTACATACTCAAGAATAATTGTGTGTTTTGTAATGTTCCTTGGCCATTGCTTAGACTTCCTACACTGTTTGATATAATCCATCTTATATCTGCAAGACAGTCTTATAAGAGGGTATATTCTGATATTCTCAAATGCATGAAGCACAATCTTATTCTGAATGGTTCTTCTGTCAGTTAGAACTTCAAATACAATCTGATTTTTAAGCATGTCAATGTTTTGCACCAGTGGTGATATGTAAACATGTCAATGCCAATACTAATTTGAGTACTGTTTGTACAGTCACTAGGATTTAATTAGTTTCACATGTTTGTACACTCACTAGGATTTAATTAGTTTCACATGTTTGTACACTCACTAGGATTTGATAAAACTAAAATAAATGACCTACTATCTTTATTCCAACCTGGATTCCAACAGTTTAGATTGATTAAATGGAAGGCAAAACTATATTCTGTAGCCCACAGTTTCCAGGCAAACTATAATCAAATGGCCTGGAATTGTTAGGACTTTCTATTTCTTTTTAGGAAAAGTGATGTCACTCTTATTTTTCGTTGGAATAGTTCATATGTGATACATGAACTCTTTCTTTTTCTACAATTCTGAATCAACCACCAGCTGGACACACTGTGTGCATTAGTATTGCCACCATGATTCCTCTTTGACATATTTTCAGTTTGTAGAGTTTGACTTGATTTGACATTCCCTTGTTTTTTCCCAATGATTTAAGACACTGTTGTTTTCTTGGTTGTAGTTGCTCCGAGGACTGAAATATCTCCATTCAGCAGAGATACTCCACAGAGACCTAAAACCTGGAAATCTACTGGTTAATGCAAACTGTGATCTGAAGATATGTGATTTTGGTCTTGCACGTACAAACAGTAGTAAAGGCCAGTTTATGACTGAATATGTTGTCACCCGCTGGTATAGAGCTCCTGAGCTGCTTCTTTGCTGTGACAACTATGGCACTTCCATTGATGTTTGGTCTGTTGGCTGCATTTTTGCTGAGCTACTTGGCCGCAAGCCTATTTTCCCAGGAACTGAGTGCCTAAATCAGCTCAAGCTTATAGTGAATGTTCTCGGCACCATGAGTGAGTCTGACCTAGAGTTTATTGACAACCCAAAAGCTCGCAGATATATCAAATCCCTTCCCTACACTCCTGGTGTTCCCCTCATGAGTATGTATCCTCATGCACACCCTCTTGCCATTGATCTTTTACAGAAGATGCTCATATTTGATCCTACCAAACGAATCAGCGTCATTGAAGCTCTTGAGCACCCTTACATGTCTCCTCTGTATGATCCAAGTGCAAATCCCCCTGCCGAAGTGCCCATCGACCTGGACATAGACGAAAACATCAGTGCAGAGATGATCAGGGAAATGATGTGGCAGGAGATGCTCCACTACCACCCTGAAGTTGTCGATGCAATAAACATGCGATGATCTTCAACTGCCCCCAGGAATTTCACAGGCTCACCCTTTTTTCTTCTAAAGGCCTATGGCGATTATCCCACCTATAAGTAACTGAAACTTGTATTTGGAGACTTCTTTCATGTATATATGAGCGCAACAAGAACGTTGTATGCCTCATAGTTGTCGTTATGGACCATCACTTGGTGTATGTATACCACTCGAATGTTATGTTGTTGCATGAGTTCATGAAGTGCTGTTAAAGTGAATTCAGTAATGCTACGAACTGTTAATTTTGGATGTGGTTATAATGTTTGTGGTTTTAGTTTCCACTGCTTCTTTCAAGGTTATCTGCTGCAAAATCTCTTGTTTCTGCTTCATAAACGCATGTCATGATCTGCAAATGCTATGAAAGTAAAACACTGTTAAGGACTGAGGTACTTTGTGATGCTACATTCTGAAAATAAATCTTTCCATGCTTAAAATTACTCATTCGAATTTTGACAAGACACATTTGTTCAAGTATGAAACTCTGAAACATAACAGTGGCAATAACAGTGGCAATTAGACCATATTCTGAATATAAGTTTATTCATCTGAACATGGTGAAATTTTCATGCCATCCTCTGCTCTGTTCATTTCAAGCTTCGCTTTAGGTTTAGCTTTTCTAATCAGCTTGTGAGTTAGAAAGCTATAAGATGAACTAAATAATTATTGAATGAAACATTAGTGCACATCTCCTAAATTTCACAACTTTATGACCTATGCTGCTTAATCCTTTCACCAGTCTGTATTAGTAAATTATATTCATTGCTAATTGAGATATGAAATCATCGTTTTCTATTGTTAAGCTTCATATAATTGTTTTACCATAAATCCAAAACTACTCTAATTAAATAACTTCACAACTTTTCTATAGTTTATAACTTATAATATTTTTTTTCAAAATCTATCGCTCATCCAAACACACTCTTACTTTTGAACCATTTACTTTCGAACCATTTGATTGTAATTAGACGGTCTAGATGGACATGGAAGAAGTACACGAGGAGAATTTTTTCAGAAACCCCCTTATAATATGATCGTCCGACCACATACAGACGGTCGCAGGTCGTGGACTCGTCGGTTGAGAGAAGCGCGGGCTATATTTTTGCAAAAATATCCCTCTTCTTGCTACATATCACACTCGCGCCTTCCCATTCCAACCCCACTCTCGCGAGAACGAAGAGGTGGAGTCGAGGCCATGGCGGCGGGCGGCGGGTTGTTGGAGTCTGTGCTCCAGAAAATCTCACCTATTCTTCCACTCCGTCAATCGGCCGGAGATTGGATAGCAGGTGCGATACCCCTATGAGCTACGACCTCACTCTCTTCCTCCCGAAATACTAATAGCTTTGCAATTTGCATCCCTCCCAGTCCAGTAATGCTTCTCTTCTGCACGAATGTGGTTTCGAGTGATACTACATTCCAGCTCTTGATTTGGAGGTGATGTTTTGAAGGTAATCATCTGTTAAATCCGTTGTTTTTTTAGATTAGTAACTGCACGGCATGTTGCATGGATGGTACCGAGTTGATCATGAATTTCGGAGAATGCTATATCAAGTAGATTCGTAGTTTTAACTTTCAAACATTTTGTTTGGTTTCGCTTTGTTGTGCATGTTTCAAATCAATGTTCCAGTAAATTGAAAATTTTGGAGATGTCGAAATGGATAAAACTGCATCATGTCTGCTGATTGCTATATGACTGTATATTCTAACATCACTTTATTACCTTCCTTTACCTCACATTGTAAACCTGAGACAAACTATGTGATCCTCATGACAACTCACTCTAAAGGCATCTCTATCTTCTCCAAAGCAAAACTCCAAAAAGAGCAAAAAATTTCTGGCTCACATCTCTTAGCTAATGAGGAACTAAAAGGCCAAAAAGGTATGATAAAAAGGCTAGCAATTGTCACTGTCTAGCTCTCTTCCTCCAGGGCTTGCTGAAGAAGAGATGGGCTCCTAACAAACCTTCCCTGCAAGAATCAAAGACAGAAAAATGAAAACATTAGTACCTCACCCACTTTGCTTTGATAGTGCTATGATTCTAGGTGAAACAAATGGTATTTTGGTGTGAACGATAAGTTTTTCGGTTTTTGCCTTACAAATAGACCTTTCTATGCTTTCAAGAATCAGTTCTAGTGCTTGCCTTCATCCGAGGCCGGCAGTCAGCGTTCACCTTCCGGACTTGGTACCGGATCTTTTTCGAGAACAGCCGGGTGCGCCGCTTTTCCTTGTACCTCATGACACGGGCTTCCCTGATGCCACCAGCACCAGATCCATTCTCAGGGAACAGATCAATGTCTGCAAGTTTAGCCTGCACCGACAGTAAGACTGTAAGAGCTTCTTTTCACTCAGCCTAGAAAAGAAATGCAAAGGATGTTTACAAGTTGAAACCATCATAAAAAAGTTTCTCAAAGTAGCAACACATGCCAATTCTGGGTGTGTCCAAACTATAAAGAAGCCGGACACATCTGGGACGATTATGCTTGCCCGTTATGACAGCTGCAAATCTGGCCATTTGTGAGAGCAAATTGCAGAAGAATCCAAATGAATGGGGGCTGGAGTTTGTTGCAGTTGCTCTATCATTGGCCCAAAGGGCAACGATTTGAGCCCAACGATTCTTTGCAAGAAGACAGCCATGGCAGACGATCTCCAGGCCCTGCTGTCTGTGGTCCATTGTTGAATAATTGAGTTTAACTCATAGGTTCATTTCTAAACCTCTAAGAATGATTTAATTTTGAAACAAAGGGCAAACATTACCTCATAGAATTGTTAATCTATCAACTTTCTAGGAGTTCTTAACGAAATGTTTTGCAAAATTTTAAACAATCATCTGCCCATTTAATTTGTTGACACCCACCGTTGAGTTTTTTAGAAATGAGTTTCATCACTTGCCTGAATACATCCATTTTATGGGTTACTGGAGTACCAGTGAAACTCTAAAAAGGTGAGTACTTACAAATTTGTACTAACATTACAGAGCTACCAGAGTACTAGTTGTGAGGGATCATCCGTTTGGATAAACAATTCCCTATCAGAGTCTTCTCCAAATGTCAGTTGCATATCAGACATGTGGTTTTTACTTGCCCTTGTTATTGAAAACAACTGGCTAGAGGTAAATTTATGTATCTTTATTCTACAAGGAATTCTTATGAGAAGAATAGTCGAAAGGAAGTGAACTTGTTTTTTCTTTGTAGTGCAACTGTAATACAAAAAAAATAAACATAGAATTTATCCAGGGTTCATCTTTTTTTTGTTTGAAAGATTGTCCCTTTAATCTGCGAGAATGTCATGGAAGAGCTAAAATTCATGTAAGAAGTGCGTCAAATTCATCTTTTACTAAAGGAGCTTCCACTCCATACAAAAACAATCTGAAATTTTAAATTTTAAATTACTGTTCATTCATTAAATATTTTTTAAATCCTCCTATTGCAAGAGACCATATTTTTTCAGGGAAAAAAGTCGAACTGAAAAAATGGTACTCACCCGCACTTCGGCGGCAGACTTGGGCGACTCCGGCTCGCTGCCCTCGGCGAACATCGAGCCTTTGCCGGACCACGCCTTGAGCACGTCGCCGGCGTCCAACTTCAGCCCCAATCCGGTCTTGGGCGCCTTCGTCGGCAGACTGTCCGCGTCGCCGTCGCCATTGGCGGCGTCCACTGTTCCATCGGCCTCCTCCTGGCATTTCGCATTGGGGGACTCCTCCTCCCTCGCCATCACCTTCTCCACCTTGACCACCTTTTTCTTCTTGCTCTTCTTCTTCTCCGGCGCTGTTGGTGCCGGCGGCATTGCGGTGTTCGACACTGCCGGCGGCGACCGTGCAACCGTGATGTCCTTCACTGGCACGGCTGGCCACATCCACCAGGCGCCTTCGTCGTCTTGCCGCTTGAGCGCGCGGTTTAGGTTGGGCCAGGCGCCGTGCCGGCACCCGAGGCCAAGCTCGAACCGGCCGGCGAGACCGACCACCATGAGGCTCCTGAGGTAGGGGTGTATGCCGGAGCTGGACAGGATGGAATCGTCGGACGTGGTGGTTTTGCTGCTCTCCACCGTGAGGCTTCCCATGATGCCGTCGATGCCCTCGGCTGCGCCATCGGCCGCGGCCTCGTCGACGTCGAGAATGGACTTGGCGTCGAAGCAGTCGTCGTCGAAGTCGAGCTCGCCAGGCTCATCGGTGGTGTCGGGACTCGCCGGTGACTGTGCCGGGTCACGGAATTCCCGGAACTTGCTGCTAACCGGCGCCGGCGACGAGCAGTTCTTGCCGCAGGACGGGCTCTGTGGCTGCGGCAATGTCGCCGGCGTGTCACGGAGGAGGAATGCGGCGTCGGCGAGCACGGGGAGCGGCGGGAGGAGGTCGGAGGTGGGGTCGAACTCAGCCGAGAGTCCCGAGAGCTGCCGCGCCGGCGGGCGGGACGCCGTCTTGGGGCTCTTCTTGACGGGGAAGACGGAGGGGTGGATGGACGCGAGCAGCGCGGCGGCCTCGTTGTACGCCTGGTTCGGCCGCTTCCGCGGCGCGCGCGCGCGCTTCAGCGACACGGACGTCGCCGACGACGACGAGTTCGACGCCTCCGACAGCGTCGACGACGGCGACGAGTGCACCGGCCGAAGAGGCGACGAGTGCGAGCCGGGCGACGTCGCCGCCTTCACCATGTCCAGGTCCAGCCTCAGGCCGGTCGGTATGCAAGAAGACGACATTGCAATGCCTCAACAACAACCACTTCTCAACTGATCAGAGCTTCTTGCCAGGTGAATATTCTCCAATTCGATGTGTTCTTGGAAGAACACAAGAGAGCCAGAAATGCCTAAACCCCTAAACCTCAAGGCTGCCAAACACTGAAGCAATCAAAAAGGAAATTCCTTGCCTATGAAAATTACTGCTGCCTTACAAGATTGAGAAGAAGAGGGAAAAAGGCACCCCAAAAACCTGAAAAAGTTGGGGAAAGGTTCGAAGTGTTCCAACTTCCAGAGGACAACCAAACTGCTACACAAAGCTCCACCAACAACCTTGGGGCATGGCCAAAGTCCAAAGGAGAAAAAACACCAAGAACACCTAGAAAAAGAGGAATTGAAAAGACTCTGCCTTTGTACTCCTCTGTAGTAGTGGCAAGAAGAGGTCAAGGAGCAGAGCAGAGGCAGCAGCAGAACAGAGCAGAAACAGGGAGGATTCTGTGAGCTGAATTGAGAAACGTTTTGGGATTGCTGATTGATGAGAAGAACAGCAATGCTAATTCTAGGTAAGGATAGAGAGATGGTAGGAGGGATTAGAGAGAGATTGAGAGAGGTGTGGGGAAGAGGAGGAAGAAAGGGTTCAAGAGAAGGGAGGAAGGGGTGGGGTTTTAGAGGGGGGGTGGGGGAAGAAGGCTAGAGGAAGAGACAAGCCTCCTTCCTCAGCCTGTAGGATCTAGTGCATTAGCAGGACACACACATGCATTTTGTGCAGGCCCCTCTCTAGTCTCTCCATCTTCTATATGCTCTTTTTTCCTCCTCTCTAGGTTGTACATATGTTGGAATTTTTTGGGGGCATCTAGGATTTGCAGTTAATAATTGTGACCAATTTGCCCTAGGCAATAGTATTAGGAAAACCCACCAGCCTCACCTGGTAATTATAGGCTCCTTTGAACATCTTATTGACACTTTATCCTTAAAGTAGAATATGTACTAAATGAAAAAAAATTATAGCTAGCTTAAATAATAATCATAATCAATAATATAACTAATAATCAAAATCAGATATCTTCCACTTATCTAATAATCAAAATTATACTATAATCTTGATTATTTTAAGCTGTGTTAAATAGTCCATAGACACCTTTAGATTTTATGAATCATAGTATTTACAAATTGTGTAAAAAATGGAACCGCACATAGCTGTCCAAGATATATTCATTTTATATGAATATAAGTTTATATGAATATAAGAAGAATAAAATTTAAGGAAGCAATTATATGTGAAATATTAGAATAGTTAGATAAATGTTGGAAAGAAACTAAAAATTATCAGAAAATGGGACAATCTTTAGGATTACTGTCCAAGATTTCGGGGAGATATGGGAAACTGAACATTGTCAACTATAAATTATAGAACATCAGGGGTTATAAAATTAGGTTTTATTTGATTCTCATTTATTTATTATTAGAACATGAAAAGGGTAAGTATTTGTTTGGCTAGTTCTTGATTGTCTGTTGCTTAACCATGCCCCTAATCAATATTTACTCTGGAGTCTGGAGACTGCACTGACCAATGAATCATGAGACTAGGCATTACTTAACCTTATACATTTTTGGACTACTACACCTTGTCGCCATGCTTCTTTGTGCTGGATGAAAACCCTTTGAAGCATTCATCCCATATATTTGTGATGAAACGTCAAGTGCCACTTTGTCTTACTTGTCTTTCATCAGGGGCAGATCCAAGTTCATTAATTGCTGTCACGAGATAATAGATGACAATAATTTAGATTGCTTAATGATCTTAATGTCTTATTGAAACCCTAAAATCTTAAATAATACGTCCATGTTTTTCATGCTAGCTCCAAGTCTATTTGAATTTGCCAAAGGCATTATTATAATTCGGTATCTCCTAGTAACAACCGGTATATTATTTTTGTTGTGATCGCCTAACAAGTGTAAATATTAGTGTTTGTCTGATCAAGCTTGTTGGCACTTTCTTGGCCTCAGACACATCGTTTGGTCGATTGTACCAACAGATTCAGTGCATGGTGCTACCTTCTTCAGGTATGCAATTCTCTCTGATCTCCCTTTTGGTTCGATGACAAAACATTAGGTTTTTTAACCCATTGGAAACAAATAGATAAATGCATCTGCAAAACATAATTCTGATACAACAGACCATATAAACTCATAGTAAACGAAAATTCGCAATTTACATGAAACTTTTCTTTAGAACTTTAGAAGACTGGATCTATTGCCAATTATCACCTTATGATCAGTAAATTCTTGCCCGCAGATTTACTAGAATCTAGAAGCTAGAAAATATCGTTTTTTTTCAAATTTTTACTAACTACGTCTTATAATCTGAAGCTCCCTGAACAGATCCAATAAATTCAGAGGCAATATAACCTTCTTGAACAGTAGTTAGTGCAAAGTTGCAATCAGCAAAAGCAAACATCAGCGGAGGGGGGCATTTTGGTAAATAAGAAGCGGAGGGCTGTTGTGATTGCCCATCCCATCTACCCCCCTCGAACAGGCGACTGACCTCCCAACCGAAAATCCACTATGATTTTCTCTTATCTGCTGACATGGCGCCCTCCCATTGGCCTCGCTAGATTCTCCTGCACACGTGGCACGCTTCTTTTATCGGCTCGAGCAATCTTTACACGTGACGCCAAGCGCGGGCCCCACCAGATCTTGGAAGCTTGCATGCATGCATGGCTGGTCATGATTGGCCCAACGCCGAGAGAGAGAGAGAGAGACTATTACATGCACATATGCATAAGCTTCTTTATTTGTTGTTGGGCATGGATTTGGAATTGTGTCTCAAGATTTGGGTCCCCTTAATTCAGAAATATATGCTTCACAACTCAAAATTTTTTAACATGAAACATTCTATATGAACTATACATCACCATATGCTGTCAGAGATTGATTCATACTAAATATGTCGCCCAATGAGGCCATGGTGTCATTGGGCCACAACCACGAGTTTGCGGCATTCTTGTTTATTTTTTTTAAGGATGTGCAATGTACTTGAGAATTGGAGAATTAGGATGTGTGGTAGCAATGCCCCATACGTTGTGTCCCCGTGGTTCAACCACTAATGATAGAGGGGAGGGGCCATTTGAGCCATTTCTGACCAACCAAATTAATTCTTGCTATTTGTTTAGGATGAGGTTTTCCCTTTGCCCTTCGTAGGTAGGGATGGCTGGATTTTTGCTAGATATTTTATTTTTTACACCAAAAGTATCTCTTTTATTTCTGGTATATATGTCAATGGAAAAATATAGGATTTGTGCATTTACATTAATTTTACCATGGTTCTCTTTTATTATAGTATTATTCTTGCTTCCATATTTCTTTTATATTTTGCTTATGCAATTAATATAACATTGCATATCCTTTATTTCAGCATTTGTCTTATTTTCTATGTGTACATCCGTTTAGGTGTAGAAGCTAGTTCTTTTCTATTATAAAAATATTTTGTTTTCTACTTTTGAAGAATAACTGGGTTTTTTCTGAAGATCGATAACTACTCTTTACCTATGTATAGTATTTCTTTAGCTGTTGCCATCAAAGTTCCAACACAACAACTGATCTTCCAGCTTGAATGGCCAGGATGTATCAACCAATCTTGTACATCTACGTACATATCATGGAATTCAGGATAGGCCCGTCCAGAAGGTGAGCCAGAACTTACATATATGTGTAGAGATAGGTCGGCTAGATTTGAGTTCTACTCCTAACTCTCCTTAGTACTATAAAATTACTGTATAATTGTATAAAAATTTTAAACAATTATTTAAGAATAGTTAGATCAGCTTTGTGCCGCCTGAGATATATTTTAGCCTCCATCCTTGTGTGTTGCACTGTAGTTTTATGATATTTTGAAGCATTTTGTCTCTCTATAGCGATTGTGCAAGACTTATTTTACGAAGAAAGTATATATGCTTGTGTCCTCCTGTACTATCTAGGGAGTTATCCAAAGGACAATTTGGATATGAATTTGTACGTACCATTTGACTAGCTACTACCTCTCAAGACTAGCTAGTACACTGTACACATTTCTAGCTGGTTAAGTACTATGTCTGTTTCAAAATATAAGTCATATAATGTTCACCATTGATTATTTTTACTATATTTTATCAACAACTATTAATATATGAAATTATTTTCAAATATCAATATAACTATATGTCATGACATGCATAACACTAAATCTAAATATTTTTAGCTTAATTAGTGAAAAGTTATAAATGTTACTTTTATGTTTTATATTTTGGAACGAAGTAGTAGCAAACTAGCAATGCAATTTGTATATGTGAGAGAGAGATATCATGCAAGCATGTTGTCATATGGTATGTTTGTTGTCACTGTAGTGCCAAACGAATTAAGATCTGTAGTATGGGGAATCATGTATGACACGAGACCTTGCCGAGTGGTGGTACCACAGCACGGACATACATATACTACTAAGATAACTGATTAAAACTTCAGATTTAGATCCTGTTTCGCACATCTATATATATATATATATATAATTTTTAGAGCCGGTTTTCTAAAAAAAAAAATCCTAAATCATCTGGAGTTGTGGATAAATTAAACATGTTAAATATTCTGATTTTTATTTTAAACTAAAAATAAAAATTTAAACTACTTTATTCTAATCTAATATAAACCTCGGAGCTCAAACTGTACTAAATAGTCCATTAGCTACATACAGAAGAAAACAAGGAGCTAGAAAAAAAAATATGTCACGAAAAGCTTCAGATTTTAGAGATTTTCCCGACAAAGAAATCTGGATTTGTAGCAGAGCGGCTAGATTGACCATGCATGCATATGTGCACGACGGCATATACAAGCTAGATCAGAACATTGACGCATTTTTCTATAATATATAAAATCCTTCTGAATCGAAATTCTCTCTCTATCTCTCTCAAAAAAGGAGAAAATTAATGCTGTACGGGGTACTGAGAGACAACTCCAAATTTATTTCTAGAAAACATGAACCACACGTACGTACTAAATATACCTGCGAGGCTGTGACGTCTCGTGGTGTTTAATTATTTCCAGAATACCAATATATGTAGAGTATATGAACGGGTATTAGATAATATATAAAAAAATCAAGCTGAAGTTAAGCCTTGTTTGATATAGCTCTAAATATAAGATTATTTCTTATAACTGATCAAACTTAGCTAACTTTAAAAAATGTTGGGTGTAGCTTATAAGTGTTAGTTAAGGTATCTGGAACTTAAACTACTTTATGTTATTATAAAAACTATAAATTCAACATAGATTTTACTACTAGAGCTTTACTAACAGTGATTTCATCTCTTGTAGTCTTCATCCGAAAAGCAAAACAGCTCGCAGTTGATGAGGATTGCAGAGTGACTGCGGGCCTCGCGCTCTCTTTTGCAGGCTAGCTAGCTTGCAGATCGATCACATTTCTTTACTTTGCCTTTCTTTCTTTTTTCAGTTTGCTGGTGAGCATGCATGCATGCATGCAACGCGGCTACTTGTCGTTGTGCCGGGCCGTGCGATGTGCAGCACCGTACCAGCAGCTTAGCACCGGCCTGCACTAGTTGCCAACAGAGGTGGTCCTTCATTTTTTTACAGACGGTTAATTTTCACAGCACAGCACTGCACGCATCTAGAAATTTCAATTCCTAGAGTATTCTATAGCCTAACTCAAAACACCCGTAAATGGTAACGGGCATCATATCGACCATCGAATTCTATCAAACGTAGTTTTACCGTTTTCGAGCCAGTGAAAACCGGTAAAAAGACGGCTTTCGTTTAACTCTATAAAAAAATAGCTAAAACCACTCTTCTTTTCTTACTATTAATTATCGTAAACACGCTTCATAAGTTTCTAAATGATACTCAATTCATATATGTAGGGTGTATTTCTTCTCAATAAATAGACAAGGTCAATATAAAAAAACCAAAATATCATCAATAATTACTCCACTCATAATTTCAATGCTATGGAGGCCACACGTTTGAATACCGCATCGTTGTAAATGCCCTAATCCTTTTGCACTGCAAAGCATAAAACGAAATCAGTACGTGCATCAAGTTACTGTACGATGTGGATCGATGTGCTTGCCGTTCACCGGAAAGATCCAAGCAAGACTAGGGCACTGTTAGCTAGTACCGCATGCATACCAGGTCATGTGGTACTCGTTATCTTGGATCAGCAACTAGCTCCCCCTGTACCTTGTCATCTATCGATCTGCATGTCCAACATGCATGCATATATGTACATAATTCATAACACTATGTCTAAATATCTTTAACTTAATTATTAGTTAACATTTATAAACGTTGATTTTCCATAAGACGCCTTGTGTAAAATCTACGACGAAAAAGTGCTACTAACTATTAGAAACAGAGATCTTTCTCGGTGTCCTGTACTCCCCTGTACACAACGTACAGTATAGTAGTTCCATGTATAAACG
>KE371045.1:27198-43279 GCA_000418225.1 Zizania latifolia
GATGGCGGCGGCGACTTGGTGCATCAACGCTGGTGGGAGAGATGGAGAGATGGGGATTGGGGATTTCAGAGTGCGGTGAGAGGCCAGATGTGAGTGTGCGGTGTTCAACATTTAAGGAGAAAGGAAAGGGGAGGGTAGAGGAAATAGATGGGGAGGATTGATGATGTGGACCGAAGCATGGATCGATGACATGGACCAAAACTGTGTTTGCCGAGTGCTAGATGTTGGGGCACTTGGCAAACTTTAGTTGTTTGTCGAGTGCCCAAAATCTGACACTCGGCAAATATTTTTTTTAAAAAAATTGTTAATGGTGTTTTTTAGTTTTCTATGATAATATTTGTGAAATATTTTTTAATTTTTACCATAGCCTCTAGGTATCATATCATGATATCACGGTAAGTCTCGTATTTTTCATACTTCGTTTGATTTTTTTAAAATTAAAAAACCAATAAGGTCCACGTTGTCGATCGAATGTCGTCACCTAGATGTCTCAAAAATTCTTTCAATTTAGTGGGTAAGGCCTAAAAATAGACTTAAAAACATGAATATAATTTTTATACAAATTTTGGTTCATTATTTCATGCACTTGCTGTTCAAATTTGACCTATTTCAATATAAATCCTAGAAACACACTTAATGGATTAAAAATAGTAAACTGATCCAGAAAAATACTAATTTTTTACATAAGATAAGCTATATTGTATTTTGATTGTAAAAAAGTTTCATCTTCAAACAAAGATTTAACCATCGATTTACTTTCAAACCTAACCCATTCCTTCTCCAAACCCTAATTCCTTCTTGGAGAATCTTCGGTTTCTTAACATCGTATGTGATAACTCTCTCGAAACATTTTTTAATTTTTATCATAATATCTATGTATCATATCATGACACCATGATAGGTATTGTGTTTTTAAGAACTCATTTGATTTTTTTAAATTAAAAAACTATTAAGCTCCATGTTGTCGATCGAGTGTCATAACCTAAATTTTTCACAATTTCTTTTAAATTAGTGGATAAGAACTAAAAATGGTCTCAAAAACATGAATATTATTTTTCTATAAATTTTGGTTCATTATTTCATGTACTTGCAGTTCAAATTTCACCTATTTCAATTTAAATCCTAGAAACATACTTAATAAATTAAAAATAGAAAACTGACCTAGAAAAATACTAATTTTTTATATAAGATAAGTTATATTGTATCTTGATTGAAAAAAAGTTTCAGGTTCAAACAAATAATTAACCATCAATTTACTTTCAAACCTAACTCAATCCGTCTCTAAACCCTAATTCCTTTTAGGAGAATCTCTAATTTCATAACATCTTAGGTGACAAATTTCTCAAAATATTTTTAAATTTTTATCACAATATCTATATATCATATCATAACACCATGACAAATCTCATATTGTTCAGACTTTATTTGATTTTTTTAGAATTAAAAAACCATTAAGATCCATATTGCCGATGAGTGTCGCAACCTAATTTTTTTAAAATTTCTTTTAATTTAGTGGATAAGAACTAAAAATAGACTAATAAATGTGAATATGATTTTTCTATAATTTTTGGTTCATTATTTTAGGCACTTGTAGTTCAAATTTCACCTATTTCAATTTAAATCCTAGAAACATACTTAATGAATTAAAAATAGCAAACTGAACTAAAAAATGCGAAATTTTTACATGGAATAATATATGTTGTATTTTGAGTGTAAAAAATTTTTCAAGCTAAAATCAAATTGCAAATATTACGTAGGCTCGAAACAATTTTTCACACAATTTTTTTGGGGGGTTTTGCCGAGTGTTTTTTGAAAACACGTTTGCCGAGTGTTTTCAAAAAACACTCGGCAAACCCAAAAAAAAATTTTCCCTTTGCCCGCGCAAACACGCCGTCCCAACGTCTGTTAGCACCGATTTTTTTTTCGTTTTTTGCCGAGTGTCATAGGGTTTGCCTAGTGCATTCCTATTAGGCACTCGGCAAACCCTCTTTTTCGTCGAGTGTAATTGTTTGCCGAGTGTTTTTTCAAAAATACTCGGCAAACCTATCTTCGCCGAGTGCCCGAAATAATGCACTCGGTGAAGATTTTGGCACTCGGCGAATTTGGGTTTTCCCATAGTGATGCATCCATAGCTCTACGTGCAGGATTTTTAGAGCTAGACTTAACCTACTCTAAAAATTTTTAGATGAGTTATACCAAACAGGACTGATATATATATATACTAAAGTAAAAGTTTTTGTTTTTATTTTTGATCTTTGATTTTTCTAAACCCTCCATTCTTTGAATCAGACAACTAATGTTTATTTTGTGTCCCATCAGATTGTACCAACGGTCAGGGCGGCAGGGGCTCGACACGGCTGTCTCGAATTGAAGGAGACATTAGAGATGGATATGGATGTGAAAATATCCGAATTGTTCGTATTCGTATCCGATAAACTACAAATATGGATATCTGTATTCGTATTCAAATTAAACGTGGACGATATATAGAAACATCCGAATTCGTTTGGTAAATATAGATATGGAAACAGATATCCGAATTTCTGTTGAATGCGGATATAAAAATGGATACATCCATATCCGTTATAGGATTTCACACAAATCAGATTATTAGGGACTCAGAATTATATGACATCACTATATTAATATATATGGTTTATTTATTTTTTATATAATTATAAAACACTTAAATTAGTGGGGTTTCTTTTTATTTGCAAAAAATTAATTTGAATTTAAACAAATTCTTGAAGTAGTTGTGAAAAATGGTTTTATTTATATATTTTATGGTCATACAAACAATAGAGCATATATATACATAATTTGAGTGTTTAACATTGTATATTGTTGTTTCTCTAAACATATATTATTGAAGTATAAAACAGAAAAAAACAACTCTACATATGCTTATATTACGTTGCTAAAGTGAAAATATTTGATTGGTTGATTGATTATGTTTAATTCACAAAATTTTAATTGATTATATTTGTGATACATGTTTACATGCACCATTCACAAAATTTTTGTTAATTAATCAAATTTGATCAATTAAAACATAGACGTATTTCGTACTTTTCATTTATATATTTATTTTAAGTTAAACTTAGTAAATATTCAGATCTAGATTCGAATTTAAACCATCCGTTTTATATTTATATTTAAAAATATCCGTATTCGTATTCGAAACTGAAATAAAATATGGTAAATAGCGGTTCGATTTTATACGTATCCCGTCCAAATCAGGCATCGACGTTAAGTTGGGGTGGCAGAGGCGACGCTGGGGCAGTAGTGGCTCGATGAGGCTGTCGTGATGGAGCCGCCAACGTCGGGCCGTCGGGGCGACGGAGATGGCATCACTAGAGGTGGCAGATGCAACGCTGGGACATCGGCGGCACCGCGGCAGAGGCGGAGGTGGTGGAGGCGCTGCGAGCAACGGTGCAGCCAGAGAGAGGAGAGAGGATGATTGGTCAGCGAAAAGAGAAGGGGATGGAAGAGAAAAAGAGAAAAGAATGAGAGGAAAAAAAGAAAATGAAAGAGAAAGAGAGAAAGAAAAGAAAAAAGAGGAAAAGTTTGAGTTTTTTTCCATAAAAATAGTACAATTTGGAATTTTGAATGTTTTAATGAATTTTAAGGGTTTTAAAAATTAAGAAATAATAGAGAATACTTGATGATTTTAGAAAGTAACCATTAAATACATAATTAGAAATGGTCGTCTTGAAGAATGGATTTTCATAAGTGGTTGCTTAAGACAACTGCATTTAGAAATGAATTTACAGAGAGATGGTCGGCCTAAGACAACTATATCTAGAAATGCATTCACAAACACGACTAATCTTTCACACATAAAAATGTAATATTTGCACAGATGATCGATTAGAGTCAGTTAGCTAAATGCGTACGTTAAATACAAATTTAGCCACATATAAAAGTAGTTTTTTAATAGCGTGCTTCTTCATTATATCAAAACAGTTTGATCAGATCTGGTCAAACACGATTCTTTTACATCAAATTGCGACGTCTAACCAAGCATACATGCTTGTTCAAATGAAGAACATTGCCTCTTATCGCGGATATCAACATAGCTCTGGGCCCCATGCCCCCATGGCAGCATTTTTTAGAAGAAATAGTGATGTTGATATAATTTTATTCAGATCCCTGCTCACGAGGATCATATCTCTATCCGTATTTAGGAATTCTTAAGAGAGCAAGGAAAATGTCATAAGTATAGAACATTGTAATTCAAGCATCTTTCTAGGTATTAGAAGTATTTTGGGGTAGTCTGTGTATGGATGTTATGCTATTTCAGTGGGAACTGTACTAATTTCATAGAATTCCATGAGAAGTAAAAGGATTATACCATTTATTGTAAAAGTTTCTCTCTCTAAATTTACCTCGGATTTCTCCCGTCATCTGTCCACTCCCCCTTGCAAGAATATATCGCGTCTCCTTCTCGCCCTCTCTACCCACCGCCGCTCGCCTCAATCCCAACGACCTCCAACCCCCTCGCATTTCCTGCAGTCCTCGAGGCCGCTGATAATCGCCGGCGGCCGTTCCCTCCACATTTCGTCCTGTGCTGCACGGAACACCAGGATTCTGCGAGCTCTTGCACAATCTCTGTACGTTTTCCTCGGTGCAAAATAAGCAACTTCGCTGCATTCTGGAGAAGCTCAAAGACCGCATCTTTCTGTTTGTATTTATTAGGAGGGGCTAAAAGGGCGGCGTGCTCCGAGAAATGGGGAGGAAATGGCAAGCCGTGACTGCCGCGCTCGGCGTAGCCTGCGCCGCGGCGGCCGTCGTCGCCGCAGCCGACAGGGGGCTCTCGTTCGCCGGCGCCGTGGCTTCGCCGGAGGAAGTGAGCTACTTGCGCAAGGTGATCAACTTCTTGTGGAAGAGCGACGAGACCTCGTACCACCACGTGTGGCCGGTAATGGAAAGCTTACTCTTTTGTTAATTAATTCAGAGTTGTGTTTGTCCTTTTTCCAGAGTGTGGCCGGAGGAAGTATCGTTTAAATATTCTCGTTTTGCAGAGCTGTTGTGCTGTATTATTGTTTGTTTGATTCACTGAGTGTTCTTGGTTTGGAACTTTGATTTTTTTTCTTGATTGAGTTAACTTCGAAATTTTCATTTTTCTACTGGTTTTAGGACTCCGTTATTATCAGTTTATCCTAAAATTTGATCAAAAGCGTGTGTGATTGAACAAATGTTCATTCCTTCAGTTGTTTCAGGATATTAAACTTGTTGGCTTAGTAAAAACAGCAGTTTTAATTTCTAGAACAACATTGACGACCTTTTTATCGAGTTGTCTTTGTTGGGTATAATAGTCCATAGTCCATATGCCGCTCTTTATTATTGATATATGAATCGCTATAGATATGCATATGCTGTTACTTTAGTGAATTCCATGGACAACTTTTTTTCATCTTGCAGCCGATGAAATTTGGATGGCAAATTATGCTGGGAACACTCGTTGGATTCTTTGGAGCAGCGTTTGGGAGTGTAGGCGGAGTAGGTGGCGGTGGGATCTTCGTGCCGATGCTGACACTGATCATTGGTTTTGACGCAAAGTCGTCGACGGCGATATCAAAATGTGAGGGTTTTCTTCTTTTACAAGCACTTCATCTGTTCTTGCACGGATTATCTGATAGCAGCAGCCCACAGTTCTATCCTTCTCATTCATAGTCAGCAGTGTAGTACGATATCTTGTAATAAAATGACGCTTTTGTGCATTAGGTTGTGCCTTGTGTAGTGTACGTCATGCCTGTCCCTCTTTGATTGTTGCCGTTGAACCGTGCCTTTCAATATAAATGATAAGTGAAACATTGGAAAATTGTACACCTTGTGTTCATGCTTACGAAGAAGTACTACGCTACAGTGACGGGCACGTTGTGATTAACGTGTCTACAGAATAGATCTACTTGCAGCTCTCAATATGAGTAGGCATCCGTCATGTGATGGCTGATCCACCATTCTGAATCAGGCATACGACTGTATATGTTTGTAGCTCATTTTTTATCCCGAGTTTGATTTCATACTTATAACTGTTCAATACTACTTCAACATACTGATATTGTATTTTGTATTTGAATTCACTGATGCGTCATACATTTCTGAATTCTGTAATTTTCTTTTACCCTCTTCCACATTTCTTCAGTTTCGAGAATTGATAATGTTGAATACATCCTTACATAGTTGTCTAACAATCATCACATTCGACCATACGTATGACAGGCATACCATATAAGTTCAAATACTCACAAAGTTGCTGGTGATCTGTTTTATAGAAATCTGCATCTGAAAATGGATGCTTAGAATAAGAGTGTTACATAATAGTCGAGTATCAGTGCAAGATATTGGTGTGCAATGCTCCTTCATCGCATCCAAAGTTGTTAGTAAATGAGTGCAGTTCTCTAGTTGATACTCGTGCACATATAATCATTTTACAATTTGTAATGCATGATGCATCTCTATTGCAGACATTACAATAAGCATAAAAATTTTGAAGCTCTTAACATCTTACATATAAAAAATAATGAGAAACTGAGAGTAGAAAAACCGTAATAAATATGTTTGCAGAACGTTTGTTAGGTTCATGTATCTAATTGAGATATTCTACTCTTTGAGACAGGTATGATAATGGGGGCAGCTGTGTCAACTGTGTACTACAACCTCAAGCTGAAACACCCAACCTTGGACATGCCAGTGATTGACTATGATCTAGCCTTGCTTATTCAGCCGATGCTCATGCTAGGGATCAGCATTGGTGTTATTTTCAATGTCATTTTCCCTGATTGGCTGGTCACAGTTCTCTTGATCATCCTTTTCCTAGGTGCTCCCGTGTGTTCTGAATCTTCAAAAATTTGCTTAATGTATTGCCTGATGTTGACTTCAGTATACATTTCCAAATTAAATTGTAGGCACTTCAACGAAAGCTTTTCTGAAGGGTGTTGAGACGTGGAAGAAAGAGACAATAATCAAAAGGGTAATATTTTTGTTTCCTTGCAGGCTGCATACTACCTGTTTTCATCCAACTCAGTCATGAAGCTTCACACCCCTAGCATGCTTCATTCATATTCCTTTCCTTCATTCAAACTACAAATTGTAACAACATAAATCTTCTTTTGGTCCCATACATTTTAGGAGTCAGCAAAGAGATTGGAGCAAACAAGTGAGTATCAAACAAAATTACTCATTTTTCATGAAATCTAGAGGTTGTTGCTCATATATTCTCAATTTATCAGGTGAAGAACCAGAGTATAGACCACTTCCCACAGGACCGGATGCCGCAGCTGAGTCAAAAACCCCATCAGATGAAGCAGTAAAAATGTTTCACTTTATATTGCCTGGCCTTGGTAGCAATCATATGAAGGACTTTAATATTAGAAACTTGCCTGATGCTGCAGTTGTCCATTTGGCAAAATGTTTACTGGAAGGAGTTTGGACTTCTTGCCTTTGTTTGGATAGCATTTCTTGCACTTCAGGTCACTAAGGTGTGCAACTCAACTGCAAGTTATTTAATTGGTAACTTGAATGGCACGAACATATATTTAAATTTTTTAGTTTGCATTGATCAGCTTGTTTTTGTAAATATGGATACTTTCCTTCTATTCTTCCTTCGTTTTAAATTTGATGTTGTTGACTTGTGTACTTTCGGTATGGAATCAGACTAACCTTATATAAATTATGCAAATATACTGCCAAGAAACAGAAATATGGTAACATTGACAGTAACATCCACTCATCCAGCTTATTTTGTTTGCCATGTTTGCAGAATTACATGCCTACTTGCTCGACATGGTACTGGGTTTTGAACTTACTCCAGGTATTTGTAGTGTCTTACGTCGAGATTTGATGATAGATCCATAGCTGAGGTAGTTTTATGCAAATGTTCTACAGAATAGAAGATATACCATACTTGATAGTTAGGAAGCTTTTCATGCCATCAGGCATGTTAACTGCTGGATACATTATTCCTGTAAAAACTACTTTTTGCAGGTTGTAATGGATAATAGTGGTGCATTCTTATTTATTTTCTCAAATCGGTCTTTCATTAGAACCTACCTGCCTGTGTTCACTCTTTACCATCCATGCTAGATTGTATATCTTACTTGTTAAGACCTCCATAATCATATCTTATGTAACCCAATTAATTGTTACGATCTGTTTTTGTTTTGATAAATGCAGATCCCTGTGTCAGTTGGGGTGACGATGTACGAAGGATTAGGCTTGATGCAGGGGAGGAGGGTCATATCATCAAAGGGAAATGAACAGACCAATCTAAAATTCCATCAGCTACTGGTGTACTGCTTTTTTGGAATGACTGCTGGTGTTGTTGGTGGTCTGCTTGGTCTTGGTGGCGGCTTCATCATGGGCCCCCTGTTCTTGGAGCTTGGAATCCCTCCACAGGTAACTTACGGTTTCTAAATCATGAAAGCGAGCATACTGCCTCACTTTGCAGTCTGGTTATCTTTTGAAGATGAACTTGTTTTAAAACAGCTGAATTTTGTGTAACTGAAACTATCACAGGTCTCAAGTGCCACAGCCACCTTTGCAATGATGTTCTCATCTTCCATGTCCGTTGTTGAATACTACCTCTTGGATCGGTTCCCTGTGCCATATGGTAATCCCTCTCTCTCTCTCTCCTCACACACACACATAAATGATGCTCATGCCGTGCATTTATCATTTAATCTTTGAGACTTTTGCAGCTCTTTTCTTCACCATTGTGGCCTTTTTCGCCGCGATTATTGGCCAACACATTGTAAGGAGGCTGGTCAACTGGTTGGGGCGGGCGTCACTTATCATCTTCATACTGTCCTTCATGATTTTTGTCAGCGCAATCTCTCTAGGTACTTATTTCCTCCTGCAACTGTTCACGTTCCATGATTGTAACACAATATCCACCAGTACAACCTTTTGTAATCTGTAGGTGGAGTCGGCATCTCCAACATGATCGGCAAGATTGCGCAACATGAGTACATGGGGTTCGACAACATCTGTAATTATGATGTATAAGAGGCAGGCTCACAAGAACAATATATTGTGCAGTTCAGTGAATGAAACAATGTGAAGTGGATTTGCAGATGTCCAAGTTGCAACAACTAGATCGAAGCACAGCACAATAAAAATCTTTTTTTTGCTGTGATTCAAGACAGTCATTATCGCCCAACACCTCGGAGACAAATTGTATCCTTTTTTTTGAAATTGCAATTGTACTAGTTGTTTATCAGATCGAACATGTGCCTCTTGTACAATAAGAGTGATAAGCTCTGAAGAGAATAGCAAGAGCAGGTCAATTTGTTATTCTTTTCACTTGTTTCAGTGTAATCAATCTATATTGAAGTGAATATTATGTTGTATGAAAAGGCTAAACAGATTTGGAGCCACATTGCTCCAGTGTTATTTCTTTCCAGGTATTTTTTTGAGGATTTCTTTCTCTACAAAAGCACTTTTCCATTCCTACCAAATATTCCAACCAAGGTTGTTATGGCGGTGTGGTGAAGTGCGGCAGCCTACCACCTTCACAACTTTACAGCGACTATGGTGTGTGGTGTGGCGATGTCATAGGCGCATCAGCGTGGCGAATATGTTATGATATTAGAAATTAAAACAGCAATGTAAATATAGCATAAAATATATAAAATTATCTTATCTCTAAAAGTTTTGAATTTCTCATGTATTAAAAGTCATTTAAAACAAAATATAAACAGTCTCTTTCCTTCCTCGTCTCCTTCCTTTTCTTTTCTGTTTCCTTCCTTTTCTCTTTCCTTCCTCTTCTCTTTCCTTTGTTTTCTCTTTTCTTCTCTTCCTTTTTTAGGCTCCAGCCACCCAGACGTTGTCTAAACCTTGTTGCCTCCCACCACCACTGCTCAACGGAGTGCCACGAAGCCGAGGTGCGGGCACGGCTTGAGCGCTGCCATTCCTTTCTCTTTCTCTCTGTTCTAGCCGCCCGCCGCCCACTGTCCACTGGATCTGGCCGTTGTTGCCCATCGCCTGCCCGATCTAGCCACCACCGCTTTCAGCCAGCAGTACCGCCGCTGCCCACCAGGCCACCACGCTCATCATGCGGCGAATAGCGAAAAACCGCCACAGCGACATATCGTTGCTATAACGACGATATAATAGCTCTACATTGCTCATATAGCTCTACTTTGTAATAAATTGATTGTGTGTATTCTTGAACTCTATAGTGTAAATACTAAACTAATTAATTAATATATGTGGATGTGTACAATAAAATCTAAAATATGTACGTCGATAATTTGTAGTACGAGAGTTGCGTGTATTTGTGAACTCTATAATGTAAATACTATAAAAAAATTGAAATACTAGACTAATGAATTAATATATTGTTGGAATGGAACGTTCCGAAGGTAGATTCTCTAGGTCGAATAAGTACCGGGAGGATATGGGTCAACAAACAACGATGGGTCAAGATGTGAGGCAATTAAATTATTATTATCTATCTTTCTTAAATGTTAGTAGTTTTATGTATATGTAAGTTAATTATGTGAGATTAATTATAATATTATGTAGGTGGACTGTCATGGATGTATAATGATTGTGGGCCTGAGTTCATTAATGATGTCAATCCTTTTGTACAAACTGTTTTGCCTTACAAGAATACAAATAAAGACAGCATCAATCAATATATATGTTGTCCCTGTGTCGATTACAAAAAATGATAAACAATTTTTAAATGTAAAGCAAATCCGTGCATACTTGATTCATAGAGGTTTCAAAGCATGATATACCTGTTGGACAAAACACGGTAAACTTGATGATGATGTTCATCAAAGGCAGCCAATAGTCTAAGAAGACATGGGCAAAAATACTACAATCGAGCATGACAGGGTGATAACCTTATTGATAACAATGGTGAAGATATAGATCAAATGTTACACGATGGTGAGGGGGACTTCATTAGTAAAAGACAACATGAAAAGTTTCGACGCATAGTAACTAATTCTAAAACACTAATTTACTCAAACTGTAAAGTAGAACACAATAAGTTGTATGTGGTGCTAACATTGATGCAAATAAAGGCTAGAAACAGTTGGTCTGGCAAGGGTTTTAAAGAATTGTTGGTATTTTTAAAAGATTTACTTCTAGTGGAAAATGTTTTACTTGAAAGTATTGTACCGTGAGAAGATTATCAAAATAACCTAATCTAATATACAAGAGCCTGACGGTAAACCGAGCTCTGATACTAGCTGATGGAGGGTGGGGTGCCTGATCTTTCATCAGGTGGATGATAGACAACGATTTGCGAAGAAGAGACACACGCGATCTAGCTTTTGATTAGCGAGACTGAAGCCCCTGCAATCACAGTACCACTTTTTCTCTAGTTATCAACCATGTATAGCCCAATTTACCTCGCCACAAAGGCTAGTCCCTGCCTGCGAATCGATGCACACAAGCAAGAACACAGAAAACTCAATCAAAACCGCTGAAATCAATTGAATTCTATGAATTGGGGTTCATTCACAAGCCGGTAGCGCGACGGTTGGAGACGAGATAACTTTTATACCTATATAGTTGGGCCTGGACATGCTCCTAATGTGCTCAACTCGATACATGGCCCAAAGGCCTAAATAGATGGTGATGCGGCACCCTGAAAGATTCTGCACATCCACTTGTTTTGACGATTTCCATTGATCTAGAAGGAATTTTGACATAAAACTGGTGCCATTAGAAAGCTTACAAAGTTAGCTTTCCGTGGCATCGAAAAAGAGTATGGACATGGCCTTGGCGATGATTTTAGTACATGCTACTCCTAGAATCCGATATGGACTCGAGCTGAAAGTGGATTGGGCTTCTAACTCGACTTGGACTCCCTTGCTGGTCTTCTCCGCCTTGTTACTTTTCTCCATGTACATCTTGGCCCTCTCTAAGGTTCCTAAAAATAATAACATCAATAAGTAGTAATCTATTCTTAAGATTATATAAAGAAGCACTTAGGAATGAGCTCACCTAGAGATTTACTTATCGTGCTCGAGCTCTAGTGAGTGGACCTTGCATAACAACCTGAGGGGTGTCATGTACACATTCTGTGTTCTTGCTTGTGTTCTTTGATTCATAGGCAAGGAGTATCCTTCATGGCAAGGTTAATCGGGTCATGCATTATTGATAACTAGAGGAGAAGTTGATGAGGACATCACTCCTATGGATACATACGACACCCCTTAAGTTACTATGCAAGGTCAAATCACTAGAGCTCAGTCACAATAGTTAAATCTACAGGTGAGCTCTTTCCTAAATACTTCTTTATGTAACCTTGAGAATAGGTTGCTAGCTAATGACGTTATTATTCTTAGAAAACTTAGAGAGGATCAGGAAGTACATGGAAACAAGCAAGGAGGTAGATAAGATCAGCAAGGGCGTCCATGTCAAATTAGAAGCCCAACCCACATCCAGCTTGAGTCCATCTTAGATTCCAGGTACAGCATGCACTAAAATCATGGGAATCATCAAAAAAATTAGATGTTCAGAATCTGCCAAGGTGTCATGTCACCGTCTTTTGGCCCTTTGGGTCGTATATCTAGTTGTGCCCATTAGGGATACATCTAGAGGAATATATAAGCTGCAGCTGCTTTCATCTAGGGTTTTTAGGTTTTGCATTGTGTGTATGAATAGCCCCACCGGGCTAGTTTGTGAACCAAAATTCGATTGCTATTCAATTTCTACAGATTCAATTGTGTTTTCTGCATTTTTTTCTTGTGCTCTTGGATTCACAGGTAAGGATTAGCCTTGATGGCCAGGTCAATTGGGTTATGCATGGCTGCTAACCAGTGGAGAAGTGGTGCTATGATTGTAGGGTCTTGATCTCGTTGATTGAAAGCTAGTTCATGTGTGTTTCTTCTCCACAAATCATTGTTCATCTCCACCTGACAGATGATCGAGAACCCTACCCTCCATCAGCACCCTCAAAGGACATCCACATACATATCTATACATCTAATCTACAAAAGCAGACATAGGACATAGGGTATTCATCATCTTGATGGTCTAAACCTCTTGTCTGTACTTCTTGTGTCGATCATCTAATCTCAAATCTAGCACTTGTCTCACTATACAAATCACCACCGAAGTACCCCTTTGATGTACTGCTCGATAAAACCCCGACATAAACTTCTATCATCTGCCTTCAAAAATTAATTTAAACAACGCATAAATTCTAAGCATAGATATGAGTTTGCATGATCCTAAACACTCTCCCGTCGAATTTATGAGTCTCACGTCAATTAAATGTGCGGGATGATGCGCATTCATCAGGTATATTAAAACTGCAAGCCATTTGCTCACACCAGGCAATTTTAGACTGGTGTGTTCACTTTTCGTGATGTCCATGTCGCCTTTGCGATCGGAGGATTCGTCGTGGGCTGCACCCACGGGTGCACGCCTATGACCAATGGGCCCTCTAGGTCGTTTTGTTTGCTTGGTGTGATAGACTAGGTGCGTGGGATAGAAAGTGAGATGTAAAATATCCTGCCTGGAAGTAAGATGGAAGCCATCAGCTGGAAGTGAGATGAGGGCCATCGACTGGAAGTGAGACCGGGGCCATCGGCTGAAAGGTCATCCAGCCGATGGCCAATGGTGGCGTGTGATCAATGTCTTTTATTTTCTATTTGCTATTTCGTCCTAGATTTTTCAATAGCCGATAATGAGGGCGTGCGATCAGCTGCAAATCATTTGCACATTTGAAAACCCCAGTGTCATCTCTAGCCGATAGCCGATGGGGGTGGGCGATCGGCATGTTTCCTTTTCTACTTGTTGTTTCATCCTCGGTTTTTTGATAGCCGATGGGGGCGTGTGATTGGCTGTAGCTCATGTGCACAATGGAAATCCCCAATGTCATCTCTCCAAAGCACTGCTTATTCTAGACCACTTATGCAGAACAGGCCAGCGAAAACAAGCCATGGCACTTGTAGCCTGCACATGCATGCACTGTTTGTTGCGTGTTCTACCCAATGTAAACCTTCGTGGAAGCTTCATTTGACTAGATTCATGTAGCCAATGGTGATCTCCCCTCCCTTCTTGCAATTCTTGACTTTGGTAGTGGACTAGGTGCCCATCCCCCATCAGCTCGTTAGGCCAGAGGTCCTGATCGCGCACCTCATCAGCTCATCCCCTCCCTTATTGTAATTCTTGACCTTGTTTTGATTCTTGATTTCTTGCAAAAAATCACTGTGTAAAATATGTGAACTAAAATTCTTTCTACTACCATTTCTTGATTTTGGGCAGCCCGAGTAGGGAAATTAACTTTTTACCACTCTCTTCATTGTTTTTACATATTTGCCACATGAAAGAGAAGAACAGTTTATAATTTGCCACTTTCATCTTATTTGGATGCCAAATCAACATGGTGACATGGCATGATAAAAGAAAATGATTGCAGGCTCAGGGAAATAGTCCAGTCGTCTGCTACTTTTTCTCCATGGTGTTACTTTACACCATATGTTAGTTACTTTTGCTCCATGGTGTTGCTTTCCATTGTATGTTACTTTTCTCATTAGTTGTAGTATAAATTGTTTGCATTACAACCATCCTAAAATATTCATGCTAAGTCATGTCACGTCACCATGCTGATTTGGCATCCAAATTGGATGAAAGTGGCAAATTATAAATTGTTATTCTTTTTCATGTGGCAAATATGTAAAAACAACGAAGAGAGTGGCATTTGAAAAGTGGCTTATGAAGAGAGTGGCAAAAAGTTAATTTTCCCACCCGAGTGAGGCAAGCTCTTCGCCTAGGCGCGCCCATGGTGGTGTTTTTCCCCGCCATAGCGGGACATCTGATGGGTGTGTGGCGACTACTCCATCAGTTGTCCAGTGTGAGATGGGGGCCAGCGACGTCCAACCAATGGTGATCATCCAACGATGGGGGCAATCGGTGTCCAGTGGATGGGATTGTTAGAATTATGTCCTAGAGACAACATGGAGATGTTGTATATGACATACTATGTTTATGAAATATAATTCTGTTCTTTGAAATAGACATTATCATTTTATATCAATGAGTATATGACTTATTCATGAGACTCCTAATGTTAAATGTTGCTATTTCTAAAAGATTCCTAATCGTAAGTCATATGAGGAACACATATGACTGTGAGATCAACATATGTATTGACTGGTGATCATGTCTCATGGTTTATGGGTATAGAGATATCAAGTTAATAATATAGACATGTGTTGGTGTTAACGGCAAAATTTGGTAAGGCCCAAGCCTAACACAGTTTTGGCACAGTCCATAGAAGTCAAAGAATCCGGTCAAAGCACGGTCAATGAAGCCCAACCGCAATACGCGCATGTGATCGGATAAAGATACGAAGAAGCCAATAAAAAAGGAAGATAGATTTTTCAGTTGCAGTCGTATTCATGTAGCACAGCAAGTCTCCAGACTATAAATATGTAACGTTTAGGCTTAGTTTATCATCATCAAAAACAGATCAACAAACAACTCTCGGCGCATCGCCAAACTTGCCACCGGCGAGTTCTTGCTTCTCTCGCGGGGCTGCATCGCTTCGATCTCCGGCGAGAGGTAAGTTCCGCCAAACATGTATTGATTAGTAGATCTAAGGCTTTATCGGTTAGGTCCGACATCTTAGTCTATGTATCATTCATGTTGTATCAGGTGCGTGGTTTAGATCAAATATATTAATCTAAGGCTTCATCGATTAAGTTCGATATCTTAGTCTATGTATTTGATTCATGTCACGTATCATTCATCTAGATGAAGTGTGCTCTGATATGTTTAGCATTATGGTTTGCTATGATTTAGCGACTGTCTTGGTTCGGTCCAATCTTGTGGTTATATCGAGTGATAATGCGAGCACAGATCGGGCATGTTGAGGCCAGATTCTATCGGAGTATAAGCCGATAGGTTATCTTTCTGCGCTTTAATCTCATCATTGTATCGAGTATCAGAATCGGGCGATACACATCGGCCTAGTATTATTATATATCTTGTTTTTACATCCCGATATCGGATTTAGTATTACTTTCAATTGCTTTCACAGATTAGTTGGTTCAGGCCGATGCCGATGTTCCGATAGGTTTCATAATAAATACATTTCTTTACATCG
>KE371045.1:63060-75075 GCA_000418225.1 Zizania latifolia
TATATTGAACAAAGTAAAATAATTAGTGAATTAACAACTAATGGATCTTGAATTTGCTAGTTATGAATTAATTTTGTTATAAATTTTTATATGAGTAATTATTAGAGTCGCGCAACCGATTACGTCGTCTCCCGTTCGGGAGTGTTGGATTATAAATATAATCGGGCAACTGGTCATATCTATAGGAAGACGCTCTCGAATTGTCTACACACTTTGAATAGTCCGAGGATGTGTGGCCCGCGTAGCTAGACCACGTGGTCCTGTACGGTTCCAGAGAGAGTTTCGATGGTATCTCCCTGTTGTTCTTCGGATACACAACTCTCTCGACCCCTAGTCGAGACATGTATTTAGAGAACAGCATGGAGATGCTGCCAAAATTCTCTCTAGAACCGTATGGGACCATGGGGCCCAGCTACGCAGGCCGCACATCCCCGGATGGGATTTAGGACCTATCCTTGCCTATTAGTGCTCAAAGTTAAGCATGCTTTAATTGCGACAAGTCATAAACTTGGATATATATGATGGTTGTTTAATTTTTTAATAATTTATAGATGCCAACAACAAGGAGCTGGATGTATCTTAATTGTCGTACTTGCAATGAATACTTCAGTGGGGTGAAATCTTTCATGAGTACTGCTAGAGCAGACATGGAAGCTAATAGAAAGACTGCAATGTGGTGTCCATGCTATGACTATAAGAATGAGAAAAAGTTTCTAAATTCAGAATATGTCTACGACCATTAGCTAAGATGTGGATTCAAGAAGCGATATCATATATGAAACAAGCATGGCGAAGAAGGAGAAAACAATGGCAAAGTAGATCAGATTGCTAGTAAAGATGAAGGTGAGGCCAGTGATACAGATTACATGAGCGACAACGATATTTTAGGAATTAATAAAGATAAGTATACTGATATAGTGAACAATATTGATTAGATGGTGCATGATGCGGAGAAACAAGTTGCATATTCTAAAGGAGAGTTTGCCTAATTCCAAAATTTTGTTCGAGACTCAAAAACACCTATCTATCCTAGCTGCAAAGAGAAGTACACGGTCTTATACATTGTCCTGACATTGCTACAAATAAAGGCGATATATGGATGGTCCGATGTGAGTTTTAAAGCATTACTGAATTTGCTGAGGGACCTGGTGCCAGAAGAGAATAAGGTGTCTATCACCGTGTACGGTACTAAGAAGATCGTATGTCCTCTAGGGTTGGACATAGAGAAAATGCATGCATGTAGGAATGATTGTGTTCTATTTTATAGAGAGTATGCAGACCTTAACAGATATCCAACATGTGAGACACATCGATTCAAGAATAGAAAATACGATGATGAACTAGACGATGGGTGCAACAGAAGGAAAGTTCCGAGGAAGATGATATGGTATTTCCCGGTAATCTCCCATCTGAAGCGGATGTTTACAAATGCTAATGAGACTAAACGACTAAGGTGGCACAAAGAGGGCCGTAAGAACGACTCGATGATACGACACCCAGTAGATTCTGCTCAGTGGAGAACAATTAACGCCATATTTTGATGGTTTGCTAAGGATTGCAGGAATATTAGATTTGCTATGAGTACGGATGGCATGAACCCCTTTGGTAACATGAGCAGTGTGCATAGCACATGACCAGTGTTACTGTCTATATACAACATTCCATCATAGCTATGTAAGAAGCATAAATATATCATGTTGTCGATCTTGATCCCTGGTCCTAAATAACCTGGCAATGATATTAACGTGTTCCTTAGACCCTTGGTGGACGATCTAAAAACTCTATGGCACGTAGGTATTGAGGTTTGGAATGAGTACATCCGGGAGTACTTCTAGCTACACGCCATGTTGTTTGTCACAATAAATGACCTGCCGGCTCATCGTAACTTGTCTAGATAAAGCAAAAGGAAAGGTAAATCTTGCCCACAGTGCTTGGAGGAAACATCGAGCACATGGTTGAACCATTATAAGAAAACGGTATATATGCACCATCGACGTTTTCTTTCAATGAAACACCCATACAGAAGAATGAAGCTGCAGTTTGATGGCACCGTAGAGAAAGGAGGACCTCCCAGGCATTTCAGATGCGTAGAGGTATATGACCAGGTAGAGGACAAATATTGTACTCGACAAGCGAAAACGTCCTTCCAACAGTTGTGATGAAATGTGGAACAAGAAGTCAATTTTGTGAGAGCTTGAATATTGAAAATACCTGGATGTTTGCCATTCCATCGATATAATACATGTCGAGAAAAACGTGTGTGACAGTCTCCTCAGAACAATGCTAAATATGCCAGGCAAAACAAAAGATCATAAGAATGCTAGAGCAGATCTTGAGGAAATGGGTTTATGACTGGAGCTACATTCACAGCAGACAGATAGAGAAAAGTTCTTGCCTCCATCTTGCATCACCCTTTCTAGGAAGGAGAGGAAGGAGTTTTATGAATTCATGTATAGCATTAAAGTTCCATCAGGTTACTCGTCGAATATCAGCAAACTTATCAACCTGAAGGAGCTTAAGATGGTTGGTGGAATGAAGACTCACGATTGTCATATGATGCTGACTCAGATGATTGCTGTCGGAATAAGAAATATGTTACCAGTGGGGGTAAGAGAGGCTATAATGAGTCTATGTTTTTTTCTTCAATGTAATTAGACAGAAAGTACTCGACCCAACAACGCTAGCAGAACTAGAGAAAAAACAATTCTTAACTCTCTTTCTTCTTGAGATGTACTATCCTCCATCATTCTTTGATATTATGGTACATCTCACCTCACATCTCATCAAAGAAATTTTATTTCTTGGACCTGTTTTCTTTCATCAGATGTACCCGTACGAGAGATACATAGGTATTCTAAAGAAGTATGATAGAAATTATTCTTTACCTAAGGGTTGTATCTCACAGGGTTACTCTAGCGAGGAGGTAGTAGAGTGGTGTATTGAGTACACAGACCCAAATAACCCAATTGGTGTGCCTCACTCTCGCCATGAGGGTAGACTAGCAGGTCAAGAAATCCTAGGCAAGCAAACACTCACTCCGGATCTAAAGACATATGACCAAGCTCATTTCCTCATATTGCAACAATCGAGCGAAGTGTCACCGTACATCGTTGAGTACAATCATATGCTTTCTGCAGAGAACCCGTCTCGTACCGAAGCTTGGATCATAAAATAACACATAAAAAGTTTCAACAGCTAGTTTCGAGATCAAATCGCATGATCGAAAACCCTAGTGAACGAATCGATCAGGCAGCTAGTAGCAGGCCCTATATACACTGTTATAACATATCAAGGTTATCATATAAACGGTTATATATTCTACACAGTTGATCAAGATAGCAAGAGCACAAACCAGAATAGTGGTGTTCATATAGATGTCTACGACAACAACAATGTAAAGAGCACATATTATGGCCAGATAGAGGAGATTTAGGAACTTGACTACCTAGGATTCAAGGTACCTCTGTTTCGATGCCGCTGGATCAATGGAACAAAAGGTATTACGGTCGACAAGTATGGATTCACAAGTGTAAATCTAACTCAGGTCGGCTATAAAGAAGAACCTTTCGTACTTGCTAAATAAGTTTCTCAAGTATTTTATGTGCCTCATACGACAAATAAGAAACTTCATGTTGTCCTAGCTGGAAAAAGACAGATTATGGGTGTTGAAAATGTTGTTGATGAGGACGAGTACAATCAGCTTGATGAGATACCTCCTTTCACCACCTCAATTATGCCACAGTTTAAACCAGACGAGAAGACTCCGTATTTGCGCTCCGAACATTATAAAGGATTGTACGTTAAGAGAGTAAGAAAACAGAAGGTGTAAAGGTTAAATTGTATATATACAAGTGTTGTGTTGCGATGATCACTATTCATTGTAATTTTGTGCACGTTTGTCTTTTAAGTGTAAGATGTACTTATACTGAGTTGTGTAATCTATGTGGAATAGAAGTTAAAATACTGAGATGTGGATAATTTGTATAAGTCTTACTGATTTGGGTATGTAATATATGTGCAATGGATTTTTGTGGCAAGTCATATCTGTGGCATAACTTGAAATCTGGACAAGTGTTTTGCCAAATTATCAGCGACAGGCAGCACACCATACCCGTCACTGTTGCTATGTCATTAGTGACTGGCAACAATTACCGCCTATCACTACTTGTCGTTAGTGACGGGTGGTACTGCTCGCCTGTCACTAATGATGTAGCAACAATGACGAGCATTGCGTTCCGCCCGTCACTGATAATTTAGCCAAACACATAACTGCAGACAGTTAATGAAGATAAGTAGATAGTACATTAATTGCCATTAGTGTAGCCACTTTAAATACCCTGGCTGCCTGCATTTCGACTTCAGAACACCAAATGTCTGATCTTCTCTTCTTTCTATTCCTACTTCTCTTCTTTCTTGGCCACGGAGGCTTGTGGTGGATATTGCCTAGCTCGACGCATCCACCGGTGTGTGGAAGCGTTAGACCAGGCTTCATTCCACACAAACTGATCCATGGCGTCGTTGACTAGTAGCACAACACTTGTGCGATCAATTTTATAGGTGACCGCATAAATGTTGTGCTCCGACCCTATTGACCATCAGTGCCGGGTGATAACTACTGCTCGTCACTGATGATAAGTCATTAGTGATGAGCAGTAATTACCACCCATCATTGTGGGGAGTCATTTGTGATGGACGGTAGTTACCACCCATCACTGATGACTCCCTCTTATAAATAGGCAGGCCCCGAAGTGAATCGGCAAGCTTTTATTTTGCGCAACCCTAACCCTAGCCTCTAACCACCGTCGTCACCTTCGTTGTGCTCCTCGCCGGCCCCACCATGGTCCGTTCTATCCCGGCTATTCGTTCCCACATGGGCTCTGTTCCGCCATTCGTTCCGTCGCGCGTGGCCTCCGTTCCGCCATCCTTTCTGTCACGCGTGGCTGACCCTACTCGCCACCACCTCGGTTGCATCCTCCTCCTCCTCCTAAGGTCCTCCTCCTCCTCTAACATGGCTATGGATAATTTGTTGTACTGCGAATAATTTGTGAAAATATTGCTTTGTGGATAATTGGTGAAAATGTTGCAATGTGGATAATTTGTGGAAATCTTGCTTTGTGGATAATTGGTGAAAATGTTGCAATGTGGATAATTTGTGGAAATGTTGCTTTGTGGATAATTGGTGAAAATATTGCAATGTGGATAATTTGTGGAAATGTTGCTTTGTGGATAATTTGTGAAATATTTGCTCAATGAAGATGATGCTATTAGTATGAGGATGTGTGTGACAATTTAGGTTTATTTTTTTGTTTTCACAAGTTTGTTCATGCAATGATCTCTCATTATGTGCTAATATTATTGTTTCTATATTTTATTCATGCAATGTTCTTTCATCATATGTCTTTCATAGTTTCATTACGTGCTTAATATTATTATTGATTAGTACTATTGCTTAATGAATTAGTTGTCACACACACCTGTGAATTAAATTGTAGCCTAGTGGCGAGGAGGTCATTAAGTTGGCAGCCCGACATCTAAGAGCAATCATGTTCAACATACATTAGGTTATATTTATATGGTTATTAAATTTCAGTTTATAAAATCATCTAAAAGAAATTATTTCAGTTACATTCATATGTTACATTTCTATGGTTATTAAATTTCATGTTGTATGTACCTCCGTTCGTTATAACATTGTACTCATTATATTCTTTTTATTTCACTTTTTAAATTAATGTTCTTTGTTACATTTGTATTTTATCGTAATCAGGGTATTCTTATTATTTTATTTGGTTCTTCAAGAGTCTCTTGTTTCTTACCTCATTCTAAATAAATTTCGAAAAACGAGTTAGAGTCGCGCAACCGATTACGTCATCTCCCATTCAGGAGTGTTGGATTATAAATATGACCGGGCAACTGGTCATATTTATAGGAAGGCGCTCTCGAATTGTCCACGCACTTTGGACAATCCAAGAATGTGTGGCCCGCGTAACTGGACCACGTGGTCCTGTATAGTTCCAGAGAGAGTTTCGGTGGTATCTTCCTGTTGTTCTCCAGATGCACAACCCTCTCGACCCTAAGTCGAGACGTGTATTTGGAGAACAGCGGGGAGATGCTGCCGAAATTCTCTCTAGAACCGTACGGGACCACGAGGCCCAGCTATGCAGGCCGCACATCCCTGGATGGGATTTAGGATCTATCTTTCGATGAATTGTGCCGCTTTTTTGGTCATGCAGTTTTTTAGAGGCATAACTTCTATCTACATGGTGAACTTATCAATGACTACCAAAGGATGGTCAATGCTCTACGGAGCCTTTTAAAAAGGTCCTACCATATCGAGTCCCTAGCAAGCAAAGGGACAAGTTAGTGGGATTGTTTGAAGGGCTTGAGCTGGGAGGTGGCTTTGCTTGGCGAAGAATTAGCAACCTGTGCATTTTTTGACTAATTCTTTGGTCTCATTATTGGCTTGAGCTGGGAGGTGGCTTTACTGGGCGAAGAATTGGCAGCCTGTGCATTTTTTGACTAATTCTTTGGTGTCACTGTTGGCTGTCGGCCAATAGAAGCCTAATCGGAATGCCTTACCGACCAGCGTCCTTGCCCCAGAATGGTTGCCACATGCCCCTACGTGAACTTCATTAAGGATTTGGAGGCCCTCGCTCGTCAAGATACACTTTTGGAGTACCCTTGTTGAAGCCGCGCGCTTGTATAGTTTATCCCCTATGACTATATAATGCTTGCTTCATCTCGTTAGTCGTTTGGCCAGGGTCTTGTCTTCTGGAACTGTGTCTTTTAGAATGTGGTCGATGAAGGGCTATCGCCAATCATTGGCATCTTCGAGCATAGCGATGATTGCTGATGGGCTAGCGTTTTGGTGCACGTCGTTCTTAATTGATGGTTTGGTGAGCTCTTGGATAAACACGCCTTTGGGGACCATCACCTGAGAAGAACCAAGGTGGGCCAGGGCGTCAGCTAATGAATTGTCATCACGGGGAATATGATGAAACTCTAGGCCGAAGAACTTGCCTTCGAGTTTTTAGACCTCAACGCAATAAGCGTCCATCTTGTCATTGGTGCAAGACCAGTCCTTGTTGACCTAGCTTATAGCCAGCTTGGATTCTCCATAAACCATGAGCCATTTTACCCCGAGGGATACAGATATCCAAAGGCCGTGTATCATGGCTTCGTATTCTGTCATATTGTTTGAAGCTTTAAACAGCAGCTGTAGTACGTAACGCAACTATTCTCCTTTTAGGGATATGAGGAGAATTCCTGCGCTGGCGTCGTCTATGCTGAGAGAGCCATCGAAGTACATTATCTAGTATTCTTTTTCTTCTCGACTCGGAGGTAGTTGTATCTCGGTCCACTCAGCAACAAAATCGGCTAGAGCTTGTGATTTTATGGTGGTGCGGGAGCAAAATTCCATCGTGTATTCCCCCATCTCGATGACCCACTTTATGATTCGTCCTGTGGCATCTCGATTGTGAAGTATGTCGCCCAGAGAATATTCTATCACAACCACGATTTTGTGGGCTTAGAAGTAATACTTTAACTTCTGAGCAGTGTGCAGGACGGTCTAAAAGAGCTTCTGTACTTGTGGATACCTTGTTTTTGATAGGTCGGAGACTTCTGATATGAAATATACCAGCCTTTAGACTGGAAAGACATGTCCCTTTTAGGGCCATTCAACTACTACGACCGTGCTGATGACATTGGTTGTGGCAGCAATCTAGAGGAGGAGAACCTCTTCTGAATTTGGAGTTGTGAGGATTGGCGGTGAGGTCAAAAATTTCTTTAGTGTGGAAAACGCCTCATCGGCCTCAGCTGTCCATTGAAAATTTTCTTCCTTCTTCAATAATTACCTCTTTCCCCTAGACGAGAGATAATTCTCCCGAGGGCTGTCATGCAACCGGTGAGCTTCTGGACTTTCTTGGCATTGTTTAGTTTTTCCATCTTCATTATTGTCGCTATTTTATTTAGATTGGCCTCAAGGCCTCAATACCTCGGTTGCTGACGATGAACCCGAGTAGTTGCCCAGACGGTACATCGAAGACACACTTTTTATGGTTAAGCTTCCATCGAAACATTCGTAGGTTAGTGAATGTCTCAGCAATGTCGCCGATGAGGTTGTCTCCTTCATGCTCGATTAGCTCCCGAGGAACCCTAGGCATGTCGGAGGATTTCCATACAAAGATATCCATATTGGAGCGCAGGAAGCTGATGAGCGTGATATCCTATTTGGGGTTGAGTTCTGCCCTGATGGTTGCGGTCTTTGTCAGGTCAGCGTCAGAGAGGGCAATCTTCTTGGTGTTCGAGGGTGTGGGAGAGATCCCCGAAGCGGTTAGTGCCTTAGCTGGAATTTCTGAGACCTCAGGAGGATGCGCTCGGACTTACCTGAGGGTTTCCTCCATTTGAGCCGATAGGTCGATAGCCTCGGCTAGGGTGAGACTGTCTTTCTCACATGCACGAGAGGTACCGATGTTTTTTTCGAACAGTGATAATTCCACTAGGACCCGTCTTCTTAAGCACCAAGTACAGGTAGTATCCAATGGCCATGAACTTGGCTATGGACGGCCTTCCGAGGACGGCGTATAATGGGATATCATATTTTGTGACCCAGAAGGTGATATGCTTGGTCCGATAATTGTCTCGAGAGCCAAACGTGATCGGTAGAGTTATTGAGCCGAGTGGTATCGAGCTTTGCCCGAGTATAATACCATAAAACGGGAAGTTGTCCTCCTTTTGGGGGCTGTCGACTGAGATGCCAAGATCAGTGAGGGACTGGCGAAAGAGGATATTCAGTCTATTCCCTATGTCGATCAAGATCTACCTCATGCGTACTTACAGTATCACCGGGTCAACAACCAGCGGCCAGCGCTCGGTCTTTGGGACATTTGTCCATTGGTCATCTCGAGAGAAGGTGATCGGGACTTCCAACCACCGCAATTGTTAGATCTCCTCGAACCCTGCGGCATTGATACATCGATCCAGAATCTTTTATTACCGTTTAGTTTCAACTAATGCGGAGCCTCCAAAGATGATATTCACCGTCTTATGAGGCTCCTAAAAATCGTTGTTGTCTTAAGGCCGACTATCCTTCCTCGGGACATCATCATCGTCCCGACGTCTTTTGCCTTGGCGGGGATTACCGCGGGATTCTTTGATGAGTACATTTTGTAAAAAATAGCATTTGCGCATGGTATGTTTGCCCTTTAGATGAAATAGGCAGGGTTTATCGAGTTCCTCCAACATGGCCTCGTTTTCTTGGCGTCGTGAACTGTAGGCTACCACCACAGTTCTTTTCGTCTTCCTTTTTCGCTCTTGCTTGCCTCGAGAGGATCTCGGTCGGTCATCCTCTCATTGAGGGGATCGAGGACGGTCATCTCTGTTGCGACTAGATTGGCTCTCGTGGCATGATTGCTCTATCTTTTCCCTTCAAACATCTTCGCAGTCGATGTAGCTTTCTGCAATAGAGATCATCTGGGCTATAGTCTCTGGCTTCTTTGTCACGAGGGCCCCGTGCAACTTGGAAGAGTGATGTAGGGCATCGATGAAGCAATTGATGATGTCCCGCTCGTCGATGTCCACAACCATAGTCTTTTTCTCTGAGAACCTTTGGATAAAGTTATGGAGCGTCTCATCCTTCTTTTGTCGCAGTCATTGTAGGTCGTATCGAGTCCTAGGCTTCTGCCACGTTCCTTGATAGTTGTCGATGAAGGCCGAACGAAGTTGCGCCCAAGAATTGATAGAGTTCCTAGGTAAGCTCGAGAGCCATTTGTTGGTGGATGAGGAGAGTATGACCGGAAGGTAGTTAGCCATGACCCATTTATCTCCTCCTGCCGCATGAACGATGGTGTAGTAGAGTCGTAGCCACTATAAGGGATCCATTTTACCGTCATACGGTTTGATTCCCATTAGGCGGAAGGACTTCGGCCATCTGACTTGCCTTAGGCGCCAAGTGAATGCGGGGAAGCCACCGTGGTCATCTTGGCTTCTGTTTCTTCTGCGATTGCGGGGATTACGACCTTCAGTTGAATCATCATGATCAGCGCTGCTGCCAATACTGATGTGGCTATTTTTGAGGTGGCCTCGATTGTCAGTCTGCTTGTGGATCTCAAAGTGCAACCTATTCTGTCTTCCCAAGGACGGCGGTAGTAAGTGGTCGCTGGGTGGGCTATGAATGGGCGAGTTTTGGCTGCGTGATGGTTGATATCGGTCCTGACTATCACCCTCCTTGTCTTTTAAGGAAGGAGTCGGTGGTCAGGTCAGAGCCAGAGCTAGGGTGTTGATCTAAGTTTCTATCGCCTGAGCTAGTGCTTTCGCTCGTTGTAGCTCCAGAGTCTCAGGAAGAGAGCTAAGAGCCCTCTTAATAGCCATCAGGTTGGCGGCCGGAGTTTTAAAGACTTTCTCTCCGTCGAACTCCAGGGTGAAATCATCTTCAAGGTTTCGGTGGACCCTATTGTCTTATTCAATCTGATTACCTTCGGCACAATGCTGCCTCTCGCTGCTAGTGGTGGATAGCGCCCCCTCGGCCATCATAACAAGATTGGCTAGGAACCACCGATTATCTTCAAATTTGTCAAGTTGCTCGGTCTCTGCCCATTGGCATCGAACCTTCCAACCTTTCTTACTAGAGAAGATGATGTAGTGCTAGGGGCCAGCCAGATCTCAAAGATGACCCGACCGTCCGTCTTGTCCGTCCGTCCGCCTTGTCAAGGGGCCCAATAAGATGAGCCATCCAACCGAATCTTCGACAAATGTCAGGTAGGAACGAGAAAATCTGAAGGAGGTGCCATCAGATCCTGGTGAAAGCCGTCCCTACCTGGCGAGCCAACTGTCGGTGAATCACTGATCAGTCCACCTAAGGGGGTACCCGAGGTGATGATTAGATGTGTGTAAGGGAAGCGCAACGCCTTCGAACCCGATGGTCGACTCTAGAACACAAGAGCCAAGGTTTATACTGGTTCAGACCTCCTAGAGGATATAACCCTGAAGGGACAAGGGGAGGCTACGCTAGCCAGCAAATTTTAATTTTTAACCCAGTTGGCCCAGGAACCCATGCGCGTGAGGGATCATGGATCATTACCTTCTAACGCGAGACGCGCTAGTGCAGCGGAAGAAGATTTGGAGAAGCGCGTCCTCGCTCGTTTCCTTCTTGCCTCGCCCGTTCGCCAACGATCAAGTCGATGAAGTCCAGCGATCTTCACACGAAGAAGACGACGAGTGCTGCTATTTGAGCAGCACCTCCACAAAGTCCACACGTACAAGGATGGAAACACTCCACGCCGGCGTGCTAGCACCACTCGTGAAGTTTCTAGGGTTTGATCACAACCTTTGTGATTACTTGGGAGAGAGGAGAGGTGGCGGCTAGGGCTAGGATAGAGCAAAAGCAGCAGCCCCTTGCGTGCCACCTTCTCCTCCTTTATATAGTGCCCAGCATGGGCCTTTTAATCCAGATTAAAAGCCCAACAGATCTAATCTGCGCACCCCGGAACTTACGGTTATAGCCGGAACTTCCGGTCATCGGAACTTCCGGATCCTATCCGAAACTTCCGAAATTACCCTACTGTATCAAATTAATTTGGGTCCGAAACTTCCGGTTACAGCCGAAACTTTCGAAACAGACCTTCTGTATCGAATTAATTCCGACCCGGAACTTCCGACTCCATTCGAAACTTCCAAAACAGACCTTCTGTATCGAATTAATTCTGACCCGGAACTTCCGGTCACAACCGGAACTTCCGGTTCGTCCAGAAAACCAAATTCAGGGGCTGGCCCGAAACTTCCGGTTCTACCGGAATTTCCGGATGCTGCAGAACTCCGGAACTTCCGGCTATAGCCGGAACTTCCGATTCCCCCAGATTTTTCTTGGACACAATTCCATCAATCTCCCACTTGCACAAGAACCAATTCTTTGCAATATTTGAATCCATCCCCTTAAGTGTGTGACCCGATAGGTTCATACACATACGGCCGCTACCCGGAAACCATTTCCGAATCGCCGATCAATAGCGGTACCTA
>KE371046.1:25628-37362 GCA_000418225.1 Zizania latifolia
AATTTTTTCTATAGTTGACCTTAGCAACAAGAAAAGCATTCTATTTATAATTAGAGTATCTAGTCAACATAATATATCCTCCTTGAGTAACTAGAATTGATGGAATTTGCACACTCAGTAATGTGGCACTCCAGCTCCTGTACGAAGAAAGTTATATTTCTTTCTACTGTTTTTTAAGTAGATTTACAGGTACCTATTCCTACAAAGTGAGCAGTAACACACGAAGTCCATTTGTTGTGAATTTTGACTTATCTGCTTATGAATTATGATTTACCATGTAGTGAGTCTCTCTGAAGCAACAGAAAGGTTTTTCCAGGCTCTCATGCATCTCGTGTCATTTAGTAACCTGAAATGTATTTAGTGCTTCAAACTTTGTATTACTAAAACCATTATCTGATGCGACCTGTGCCATATTGAGCTATTACTTTTGAATATTTTCACATGTTCTTCTACAAGTGTAAAATATTTTGAATTGCAAAACATTGGGACACTTCTGGATTAGCTATATTACATTGAGTAGTCCAAGATTTTGCATAACCAATTTCATCAGACAGTAATGGTGTCCAGAAAATATTAACTACAACAATATGTTTTAATTAATTTGATCTGTCTACAGCCTACAGGTATGTGCTGAGAAGACTGTTGATTGTTTGTAGATTATGATGTAAATCGTACAATGAAAGGAAATATGGTTAAAAGATTGATGGGTTTCTGTCAAGCCTGAAGGATTGTAGAGGCTAGCACTCTGTAGTCTTTACCTGAAAAGATTGTGCCGAATCCACTGGAGAGCGTTGAGTATCATCGTATTTTTGGTAACACTCAGCAGAATCTTCATCTTCGTGTTTGTACGATTGGTCACCAACATGAGTTTCTCCGTGGAAAGTCTCTTCACAACAATATGAATTTGCAGCTCTGTACAAAGTTGGTACATGCTATTATTTTCTGGGATTTGTTTCGATAATAGTTTTCTGTGAACATACACATTTGATGATTTATAATTTACGACGATGGCAAATGTTAGGTATTCCTTGTATCATTCTCTATATATGCTCTTTGACAGTGTCTGTTCAGTGCGATATCAACTAGGTTCAGCTGTAAAAACCTCTATATTCCTTTGCTTGGTTAGAAAATTAATACATGACCAGGGTTCATGCTACCACGATAACAGGTCGAAATCTGCTAGAACGGTTTCGATAAATAGGCCAGTTTGGTTTGAAATTCAAAATTTTGAAAAATCCAAAAAATCCTATAAATACTAGGTGATTTATGATGATTTTTGTAATTTCCCCCAAAATATTTAAGTTTAGAATAGTTCGGAGCACAACATCAAATTAAAAAAATTGGGCTAGCTCAATAGCTTGCCATTCCATTATTTGTTTTTTTAAAAATATACTACTAAATTTGTGATATTGTACCATTTAATTTATCCAAAACAGCAAATATAATGCCAGTTTTTTATCACTGTATTACACATTTTCTTTACATCCTTATATTTTTCTAGATTTTTTTATATATTTTTCAAAAAATTGAATTTTTTACATATTAATTTTCCTACTTTTTTATATATTTTTTAAACCAATCACTTTTCGGCGCAAACCTTAGGATGAATGAAAGAACTGATCGTTGGTAAGCGTTTAGTTTTCAACATGGCATAAAATTGTCATTTTACTCAACCTGAGACCGATAGCGGTGATCTGCTGTTCACCAGGTGTCAAGTATTTTGGGTTCTGGACTCCAAGCCTACCGATTGTTCTGGCCTATTGTTTGATCGTTCGAACTCTGTTTTACATCGCCGAGGTCTTAATTCGCAGGAAAATTGAGAAGTTTCATAATGTTGAAGTTTTAGGGGGGAAACAATTACTGTTTATCGTCCAGGGAAGAACTCAAGAAAGCCTGGACAAGCTAGCACGAGACAGTGGTACAAACTCTTGGTGATGCTGATATATGTTAGCACTTATCGCAACATAGTTGGAGGATTGCAATGTCTCACATTAACAAAGCCATATATTCGTTTGCTATGAATATGGTCTGCTATTATCTCTCTAAACCCACCAATATACATTGGGATGTAGTCAAGTGTATCTTATGATGCATCAAGGGTATAGCTGCCACAAGGCTCCACATATTCCACTTCTACTCTTTAAGTGTGTTCATATATATAGATTGGACTGGGTGGGTAGATGACTGTTGTTCTACAGGAGTTTTTTTTATAGTATTTCTAGGACCTAATATGATTATGGAGCTCTTAAACAACTCATAGTATCATAATGTGAAGTTCAATATAAGGTCTTGTCAAATGTTACAACTAGAACAATATAGGTACAATCAATCCTTACTAAAGGAGTTGATAGTGTGTCAGTGACAACCTATCTTATGGTGTGACAATCTTAAACGGACGAAGCATACAGAAGTGAATTTTCACTTCGTTAGAGAGAAGTTGCATTGGGTGTACTTGATGTCTATTTTATATTAACTAATGATATACTATGTTTTATCCTGACATGTATCATTGACTTCTACAAAAGGAGAGCGACACCCTCATGTCTCTGTGGCCAACATTTTTATGAAAAAAAATAAAAAATAGAAAAATAGAAAAATACCATCAGTGGAATAGGGTTCGGCACTTCGGCTAACCCAGCACAATTTTTTGAAATTTCTATTTTAACGGAACTTGTTACTCAAATTTCAATATTTCTTAAAATTAATTTTATAAGCAATCACTTGTTATTTATGAGATTTAAAAAAAAAATCAAAATCAAATTTTAAATTTGACTGATTTGTTATGGCGACAAGGTCGGACCATGGGTTGGGGTCTTGGGTTGGGGAGATGGGCACCAACCCGACGGCTTTGACCGCGTCGGGCGCGCGCAACGCACAGGATGGACCGGGTCGCACCGCGTCCAGCCTGGGTAAATCCTCTCCTGTCCGGCTGTCCCCTTCCCTTCTCCCCCAGGCACAGGCAAAGCCAAGCGAAGCGATCAGAGCAAACCAACCCCGTCTCCTCTCCTCTCGACTCTCGTCGGCGACGAGGACGAGGACGAGCACGAGCACGAGCTGAACTGGCGGAGAGGAAAACATCACCTGCGGGAGCCCTTCCCCTCTTCTTCGCCGGCGGCCGACTTCGGGGGGAGGAGAAGTGAGGGAAGGAAGGGGGGACCAGGCCATACGCCGCTGTGCGGTAAAGGGGATGGAGGAGGACGAGGGGCGGAGGGCGCGGCGCGGCGTGCTCAAGGTGCTGGTGGCGCGCGGGACCAACCTCGCCGTCCGGGACTTCACCTCCAGCGACCCCTACGTCGTCGTCCGCCTCGCTGACAGGGTCAGTCAGTCATCCCCACCCATTTTCTCTTCTTCTCCGCTCTAATCCTTCCCGTCACGATATCGCACGCCCCCATTCCTTCTCGCAGTTAAATCAACTATGTTTCTCGGATGGACTAATTAACCTTGGGAGATCGATCCTTGCTTCCTTACTCATTGCGCGGATTACCTAGCTCGGCTTCTGAATCTGGGAAGAAGTCTTGTAGGTTCTAGCCAACAGTCCAAAGTCCAAGCATGTGCTTTGCTTACCTTAGCTTCTTCTTGCAGCCCTGAAAGAGACTAGATAGATGAGCGTGCACTTCTCTCATTCTCTGCATCTCATGCTCGGCAATTCGGCATCACGTACCAACGGCGGCGCGAGAGGACGTGATCTGTTCATCTGGTTAAGTTATCTACTGCGTTTGTTGTTCTCTTCCATTTAATTAGTATCGATTGTTAGCAGGCTCTGCAACAAGAGAGCTAAACATTATCGGAAAAATTAAGAAGGATCAAACTGTACCTCTTATCCTCCGTTTCTCATCTGTTTTCCCATCCCCTGCTTCTGCGCTCTCTCCATCGACGTCACGGGCGTCCGTCGTCCAAACGACTCAAGCCTCGTCCAACTACCTCGCACACGGCACACGTACCCCATCCGATCACTTACGGCCACCCATAACACTGCATGCGCTGGATGCCTTGTTTTTTTGCATTGATTTTTCAGCCATTCTGAGCTGAAATTGCCTGTGTTGATTGGTAGGGAAGTAGTAAAAACGATCTGCTACTCTGAACCTCCTGCCTAGGCACACCTGTGAATTCTGTTGAAGTTGACTGCCGTGTATATGTTGCCCTATCAATTGACTTTTAGTCATGTTCCTTTTTTTTTCTGAGAATACACAGGAGAACTTGCTCATCTTTTTGGAGACAATTTCTCTCTTTTTCTTAAGACTGTTGGACTGTGTATCCTCGCATTGATAGGGCAATAGAATTACAATCTAAGGTACAACAAGAGTTCAGTAAGTTTCATTGAGATTGTGCTGGTTATGGGTTCATGGCACAATGCGGCTGAACTAATTTTCCCTTACTTTTTTTACCAGCCCATTAGTTATGATTGGCCTAGAATTTGAGTGCCAAACTCACCTCCTCTCACATGTTAACCATGCCATGATATTTGCCTGTGTTTAGATGTGGCAGCAACACACCTTTTTGCCCGTTATGTCTTTGTCACCAGGACTGCTTTTGGATCATTCGCCCCTCTCTTTTGAAGAAAAAGTTTATCTTTTGTTGATAACCAATTGTTAAGTCCTTACTCACCCTCCCCGTGCGATTTGACATTGTGTCCCTGTTACACGCATGATTAGTTTGATCACAGCAACTCGACTTGTCTAATTTTTCTGAAAAGACATTAGTCCACAATTCAAAAACAAGAGAATGGTATTCAGTTCAGAAAGTTCATACTCTTACTGTTTTAAAACTCATTTCAGTGAGCAAAATCCAAGCTAGAAACAGTCCACGGAAATGTCATAGTTTCTTTTACCCAATGCTAGCCGTACTCACTGAAGCCCTGGCATACAAAATCTGAGCTTAAACCGACTTATGAATAATTTCCTGTCTCATTTGCTTGTTATGAAAACGTAGGTATCAACTTTTCATTCACTGACCATTGTTTTGTCCTGCTAAAGATCACTTCCAGCAAGTAATTTTGGTCGCTAGGTACTTGTGAAACCTGTCAAAGCAGGCGTGCTTGACTGACTACTGTCTTTTTCCTAAAGAGAGTCCATTTTGTCTTCTATGACATCTAACTCCCTTCTTTTGTTCCTTTCTTTTGGCCCTGCAGAATGCAAAGACAAAAGTCATCAACAGCTGCCTAAACCCAGTTTGGAATGAAGAGATGTCCTTCTCCATCGAAGAACCAGCTGGGGTCATCAAATTCGTAGGTTTTTCTGTTCATTCGCCCAGTTAAAATTTGTTTTAAATAAAGATCCTTGATCTTGCTAAGAGATGGTACTCAACAAGCCTTTAGGTTCCATGAATTTCATTGGCGTCTCAATGAGCATGCTCTTTTGTTAATACTTTGACAAAGAGATAAATGGTCGTAGACATTCTGAATAAGCATGCTCTTTTTGTTGATACTTTGATCAAGGAGAGAAATGGTCATAGACATTATGCATTGTCGGTGCTAGTTTACCAGATATTGCATGTTTGAGACTTGTGTACTGATGCTGAGTTTAACAACTAGTCCACAAGCTCATGCAGTACTAATCTAGCCCTATAAATTAATCCAACCTCGCAATCTAGTACTCTCTTGTTATACTGGGTTTGCAGTCAAAGAATAGATAACTTGGGCTTATTCTGAGAGACTTCAAGAACATATGTTTTGTGCTGCACTGCCAATCTGCCATGCAATATGGCTGGCTCTTTGTGCCAACAGTTTTAATCTATTACCTCTCTCCTTTACTACTATTTTTTTCCATATCCATTTTTCTTCTCTCACCTCAACCCCTGTTTATGTACAACTGCATAGCCAGCAGCCGGTATCAGCATGTGCAACTTTGCATTAATTCTTTCATTGCGGACTGAGCAATTCTCCAAGGAACATGGCTTTCGATACTAAGGTCGCTCAATGTCCAGTTTGGACATAATGAAGATCATCAACGGTACCTGAACAAGCAAATGTCACCAACTGCGTGCAGTATTAAACTTACTTCCCCCTGGTCGGCGCCCTTCTTGTGTGATGAAGATTATTCTACTTGTGACTGAATACCACATTTAAAATTTTGGAGTGAAATTAGGACAAAATACTAATCTCGCTAAGTGGGAAAAAAAGAAAACGTCACTCAACTATGCGATGAAAGAGCATTTTTTTCCTTTAATTAATGTCTACAACTTATTAGGAGGGTTGCTAAGAGAAGTTAAGCATTGTTTTGTTGGCCTGAACTGAATAACTCTGCAGCTGTGGCTCTCTGCTAATTCTACTGCCATTGACAGGAGGTGTTCGACTGGGACCGGTTCAAGTACGACGACAAGATGGGGAACGCGTTCATTGACCTGCAGCCGGTGGCCGCGGCGACGAAGCTGCGTCGTGCGCTGCGGCTGACGACGGGGGAGACAAAGCTCCGGAAGGTTGCCGCTGGCATCGACAACTGCCTTCTCTCCGACAGCTTCGTGACGTATGCCGACGGTGAGGTCGTGCTTGACGCCAGGCTGCGGCTGCGCGACGTTGAGTCCGGCGAGCTGTTCGTCACCGTGAAGTGGACCGAGGCCGATGCCAAGTGAGAATCGCATGCCTTGGTTGCGTCCGGTCGGCCGCTGCTGACTGACCGGCGCTGTGCGGTACTTGTGCCCCTCTCTGTGTGAATGCGTGTGTATGTACTGTCTTATCTAGATCTGGATTTTTCAGACAGTTCTAACAGACGTGCTAGTAGCGTGTGCGTGCATGTTCAGAATGCCTTTTTTATGTGGTTTTATATTGTAGTCAACAGTTACTCTCTCTGTCCCGAATCCTTGTCACGGTTAACAATGTTTCAGCTGTGACCATTGATAACTTTTAAATGGTTAGAACATAATAAACAAAAAGATGTTTGGTTGTATTTATGAAGCAATACACTTTAGAATATGGAGTATTTGTAGTTATTTACCAAGTTACTGCTAAAATAGAAGTGGCACACAATTTAAGGATGACTATCTGGTGATAAATATTTGGGAACGAGACAGCAACATAATGTTCGTGATGGTTTTTTATTTAGGAGCAGAACTAATCAGCCGTCGGTTACGCCCAACCCAGAGCTGTACAGCCTATCGTGGACTAGTAGCGTGTACTATGATGGCATAGAGCAGATTTGAGAGTTGGATTATATAAGTTTGAAATACTACTGTTTCAGTTTCAGTTCCGATGGGTCCATCTTAGTGGAGTTAAGGTTGACGAGCAATGATTCAGGACTGTTAATCTCAAGAAGATTGGATATGAAGATGAACTAGTTGTCCTTGCAAAACAAGTTGTTAAAATGTTTTACATAACTGAGTTGACAAATAAAAAGCCTTCACATCGTACTACTAGACAAAAGAAGAACTGTTGGAGTTGAAAATGTTATCAACAAGGACAAATACAATCAATATGATGAGTTGTCCCGTACACAGAAGATACAGTGTCCATACATGAAGACCATTAAAAAGGGTTATATAATGATAAAAAGTAAAGGATATATTTGGTTAGTTGAATTCGTGCCTAAATATACGATACAGTTTTGTGTGATTTAAGTACCATAGCGGATTCAGGTGTCTAGTTGCTCGTACGAGCGGATTCAACCTGCATCATGATTCAAGAATACAGATTCAGCCTGGCTACGCGGATACGCTTGAATCGGGTTTCACTCGCATCCAAGACAACGAGATTCGACTACTGTAGTGCAGGCCTCACTTGTCAGCCACATTAAAATCAATATACATCTGCTCATACAGCCTCAAATTCAATGTATCAGATAGAAAATCAGCTACTTATATTCGCTCGGCCTCAAATACAACCAACCGAGTACTCTTCTCTTCTATTCAACACATATGACTCGACTTAGTCTACTCCCCTATATCCAGAATATACAATACAACTCTACAAAATCACATTCGATCAACCAAACACACCCAAAATGTCCGTTATGTTGCATTACTTGAAAAAGGAGATCAATGCATAGACATAAAAAGATGTAGACCTATGTTTACATAGGATGAGCAATACTCAAGATGCAAGATAGGAAATAGGTAATGGCTCTTTATAACTTTAAGTAAGTTAATTCGATCATTCTCTACTATTTACAATAGTTAACTAATTATCAACAAATCTGCAAATTATATAACTATATGGTATAGCGATCGCTAGATCTGCTTGATACTGAGGCTGAAGGAAGACAAGACTTTGGTTCTCGACTTAGTCAATGTCCTGCTAAACAGCTACAAATAGTTTATATCAATAGTACAAAAGTAAGTTATTATATATAAAAATTTATACTAATTTATTAGCTTTTGATAATAGTACATACAGGTTTCAGTTTTGTAAAGGTGGCTCACACAATGCAACCCATCCCAAAAGATGGATTTCCGTATAAACTTTTGGATAAAAAATAAATACATTTATATAAAAAATTTCATATAATATAGTCAGTATAGTCTAATATTAATATATGTCTATGAAATAGAGTACCATAAGCAACCTATTGGTAGCATGCTATGCGGATACTATGTCTATGAGTTCTATAGGGTCAACGAGAGGTACAAAACGAACCATATGTAAATTGATGGTTTACATACTACAACATACACATTTTTTCACCAACATATATATTATTACTATTTATTTATTTTGAGTATTCTCTTTGCCATGTTTTTACGTAGTAACTTGTGGTTCCTACGACTGACAGCATACTCACGTACAAATACAAAGATATAATGAACATTTGGCGCAACATGAGCTGGTTCATACACTGTGAGATTTGTCACGTGTCAGATCACTCCTTAGACAAATAATAGTTGCCAAATGCTCTGTGAGTGGGAGAAGTGTGATTTTATATAATTTTGTTGTGTACATAGTGTAACATTGTATTTAATAAAGTAATATATTATTTACTGTATTCTCGAAAAAATAAATAATTGTACCAATGTAATTTATATGTACATATATGTAACATTAAATAACTTAACCATGTATAATTTAAGAAAAAAAATCAATATTCAAATTTGGCGGAAAAAACAAAATCCAAAATTTTGGTGTTAAAGATTACACATACGGTTGTAGAATCGTAACCACGTGTGGAAATTTGTTTCTACAATTCTACATGCGGTTGTTGGTTGATACATGCAACTGAGTTATGCCGACGCATCTGGAAACCAATTTTCACATGGTATCCACATAAACAAACATGCTGGAAGCTGGAATTTTGGGCTTAGCTCGTGTAACTATTTCAGAAATTCCTAATAAATCTCAAATACTTATGTCATGCAAAAAAATGATAGAAACATTTAATTTCATATTATTAGTGTAGATAGATGATGACAAACTTATATAGTGCGGTTGTCTCCATCCCACTAAGCTATGTGTATGGGAGAGAGAAAGGGAGCTCCACACACGCACGCTCGTTGGTCGGGCTAGGCTCGGGCACGGGCTTCACGGGCACGCGGCACCTGCGTGAATGGTCCGCCGAAATCTGGCTCCTCGCCTTGCGGGGACGTGGCCTCCTTTTGCCGTTCTGATTTTTGGTAATCTGGCCCATAATCGGTATATGAAAATCGACTCGGTTTAGATTGCGATCGCGACGCGAGATTGAGTCGGCTCCCATATAAATACCAGTGTATCTGGCCTGCACCAATACACAGCAGATTAGATCAGAACTAAAACCGTGCTAGGGTTTTTGCCTGTCTCTCCTCTCTATTGTCCCGCCACCGTAGCCTCTCCATCCCGTGCATCAGCGTGCACCGTCGAACGGAAGAGCATGTTTCTAGAACCTGTCGCTCTTGTGATCCTGCACCGGGAGAGAACGAATAAGGTTTTTGGGAAGCGCTCCGCGCGACTGCTCACATCCGTCATCACGGCGCGCCTTCTGTCCACGTCAACCGTCGGTCACCGTCGTCTGCGGTCCGACACCAACAGGAACCAGTCCAGACCGGTTGCGGCATCTTCGTCTGTGAGCGTTCAGTACGTGTGCTACCATCCCTCTCGGTTTTAAATCATATTCTACGAAACTATGATTAGATTGTTCCTGTTTACTAGTATATTAGATGTGTACACGCTAGTTCTTGCGAATGCCATGGTTTATCTATTTTAAAAATTAATACTGCAATTGCCTAATTATCTAACAATCCAAAAACTTTATTTTAGGCAATCTGCAATTTATTAAATGGCTAGTTTTGCGGATGAACTGAGACCAGAAAAATTTTTGGTGTGCATTTTAAGAGATGGCAAGTAAAGGTTCGTCTCTGGCTTACTGCTATGAATGTATGGGAAGCGATACTTAGCCAACCTAAAGGCGAACTTTCTTTTGATGAGTAGAAGAAATTCGCGGAGGCCAATAATCTCTTTGCAGGATACATTCTAGGCGTGCTCTCTGACCGTCTGTGTGATGTTTACATTACTATGACAGATGCGAAAGAGTTGTGGGATGCTCTGATTGCAAAATATGGCGCATCAGATGCAGGCAGTGAACTATACCTCATGGAGAGCTTTCATGACTACAGGATGGTGAATAATCGTTCTATGGTGGAACAAGCTCATGAGGTTGTATGCATTATAAAGGAACTTGACCTCATTAAGTGTCTTATCTACCCGACAAGTTTGTGGCTGAATGCATAATTGCAAAGTTGCCTTCTTTATGGAGGAACTTCGCCACTACTCTAAAACATCAGAGACAAGAGATATCAGTTAAAAACCTAATAGCGTCTCTTGATGTTAAAGAGAAAGCTCGGGCAAAGGACGATTCTGAGAAAGGAGGCGAGGGCCAGACTAGCGCTAACATGGTGCAAAAGTCCCCACATAGCAAGAGCAAAAGGAAAAATAAACCTACCAAGGTTATGAGAACTACTACCTTCAAGAAGAAGAAAAAAAATAAAGCCGAGTTGAATTGCTTCACTTGCGGTGAACTAGGACATTTCTCTAAGGATTGTCCAGATCGTGCAGATCGCAAAGGGCAAAGAATGTCAACATGGTGACCATGGGCAATACTGAGGATGGGTATGATAATCTACCTGCTATTCTTTTAGTCTTTCAAACTACCAGCTGGTGGTTTGATATGGGTGTCAATGTTCATGTGTATGCTAATATCTCTATGTTTTCTTCTTACCAGGCCGTCTAGGATTCTTCCGTCCTAATAGGGAATGTGTCACATGTTTCTGTTCATGGTGTTGGCACGGTAGATCTGAAGTTTACTTCAGAAAAAGATCATGCAGCATGTTGTTAGACCGAAACTAGCGACCAGAGGGGAGGGTGAATGGGCGCAAAATAAAAACACCTATTAAAACAAAATCTTCTTGACTCCTTGTATTGAACTTGCGAGTGGCTTCAAGAGACTCAGCGCAAGGCTGTGCTAAAATGTCCACTCGAAGCAAGTTGATACAATCTCCACCAAAAGCAATCACAGAAAAGAATCGTCCAAACTAAAGACAAGTGTTAAATAATCAATCAAAGAGCATCCACGAGGGCAACAAGCGTTCTATAGAAAAAGACACGTACAAAGCACTCAAGCGCAAATGATCGAACACTTGATGTGTGGCTTCATAGACAATTCATCAAACATGTAAAATACATTCCGGAACCACTCAGGCAATTCAACAAACACTAGATATGCACTAGAACACATAGATATTTCAATCAACATTCATAGTACAATGTGAAAATCAAGTACTTGTAGACATTGAATCAAACACATGCAGCGCGTATAGAAGAACAAGGTACCACAGCCGAGCC
>KE371046.1:55231-74703 GCA_000418225.1 Zizania latifolia
CCCGATTTCCCTGCCCGAGCGCCGCCGCCACGCAATCTGTCGCCGCCAAGCCCATGGGCTCGATCCAAGCCCACCGTTAGCACCGCTGTGCCCCCTAGACCCTTTCTCCCAACCTTTTGGGCCTGACCCATCGCCGGAACTGCCTCCTCGCGTCGCCTGGCCGTAACCGCCGCCCGAGTTCGCCATGCCACCACCTCCGCCTCAGATCCACTTGGCTGCCGCTATAAAAACCACCCTTGAGCTCCCCTCTCTTAGTTCCAAGTCCTAGCTACTGCCCTAGCCCTCTCCGCCACCGTCTCCACGTGCGCTGTCGCCTTTGCCGCTCGCCGTAGTCTCCGGCTGTTCCCATGGCCGCCGGACCCCACCATCATCGTCGTTCGCTCTGCCATCGTCCACCGGTCCTCGGCATCACCTTTACCCTCATCGCCGGTCGCTGGAACCCCTTCCTCGCCATCGACCCGAGCAGTCCGCCGCTCCAATCTTACCACCGGTCGCTTCCATCGCCGCCGCTCGTCGCCGATCACCCCGGTGAGATCCTCGACCCTTTCTGGTTCTGTTCCCCCCTCGCCACCGATCGTCGGGCCACCTCTCACTGGCGACCATCAGGTCCCGTGCGCCGCCACGTCGTCGCCCGCGTGCACGCTGACGTGGCTGCCCGCGTGACTGCCGCATGGCTGCCATGTGGCAAACCTGACCTGCACACACCCACAGCCCCTGCTGACACCATAAATCCTATTTTCTTTTAGAAAAATAATTCAGTATTGCGTCATAATTCGATTTTATTTTCTCAATTCAAATAGAACCATGTTTAAAATTCAAAAATTCATATCTAATTCATCCGAACTCCAAATTTAACCATTCAAATTGTAGATTTTTTCTAAAAATGAGATCTACCTATTAAAAATATGTTCATATATAGAATGTATGCGCATATATACTGTTTTAATTTATTATTGTTTGTCTGTACTGCTGTTTAGTTTCTGAAGCGTCTAAAGAGCCTATTTTCGTCGAGGAGTCACCTATTTTCATCCCTGTCCAGCAAGGCAAGTTATTTAAGTTTCCTTTTGATCATGTTGGATCCATGTTTTAAAGCTACTATTCATTTGAAAGTGTATTTTATTTTAGAATGTCACTAGGAATGGAATATAAACCCTGCTTGTATTGCTCCCTGTTGATTATTTACCTATTCTTTGTCTACCTAGGGATTAATTAACCTGACCAGTATGAATATTTATTATGATTTATCTAGATACCTAGAATTGCTTAGCCCTGCTTAGAAACTAGTATCACATTTCATCATGCTGTTTAATACTTTCATATTATTGTTGGCTTATGTGAGGACTAGTGGTAAATGAACTGGTTCATGGATTAAATGCTACTAAAATATGACTAAGGTAGGTTGTGAGTACAAGGTCTGTGGTTCTACGAGTTATACTCATGTCACTTTAAGAACTGGTTCATGGGCTACTTTTGCACTGTAAACTCGCGCTACCACAAGCCAGCATGGGAAATGGTATGACCTAAAGTCTAGAGATCCTGGGTGAAGCATTGAGAGGGCCTATAGTTCTGCACTGGGTAAGTCTTTGCTATTCGGATTGCAGCGCCAGGGTATATCGGGTAGATGGGTCCTGGGGTGTGAAGCTTGGTGGGTCTAGGTGGATGGTCATATCACATCTCTTTTCCAAGGTACTGTGGTGGTATTGAGGCGTATGGTGATATGTTGTAGGGTTGTGTCTTGTGGGTAAAGTTGTGCACCTCTGAACAGAGTAAAACTATTTGAATAGCCGTGCCTACGGTTAAGGGCGACAATGCAAGGTCACTCGTGATTAGTCCCATGATTACTTAATTAACCTATTTTACTTTCTGTTCAACCTAGATAGCTCTGGTTAGAGTGGTTTGGTTAGTTCTTTTGGGCCCGATGACTCTGGGTAAGAGTTATTCAGTGATTGGATTAATATTGTTTTAAGGTTTCAACTTAATTAGAATTACCTTTTAAATTCTATCACTCTTTAATGCTCTGTTTATGCAAATAAACCCTACTATGTCGTCCTTTGTATCTCCTATGCATTATAACTATTTCACTTAGATGGCTTACGGAGTATTCAAATACTCACCCTTGCATTTCCCTACCACCAGAAGAGGAGTTCATCAGCGAAGATGAAGGTGGCGCCTTTTGAGCTGTTGCCCAGTCAAGTCTACCTGTGGCGTGGAGTCGCCGCTGTGTCAATAAAGTTATTAGGAGTTATTTATGTTTGATATTATTGTTTTGAGGTTCCAATGCCACCTCTATAATAAGTACTCTATTTACTTCGTCGTGAACAATAATACCTATGATGTCCAATAAATTGTCTATTGTGTGCCTTGGCTGATTTCTGGATGAGAGACTTTCCGCACAATAAATAGCAAGAAAATGGTTGGAATTTCAGGGCGTGAAAATCGACCTTGCCCTAGGATGTGGGGTCAGTCTTGCTAATGAAGTTATCTTCTAGCACTCATACTGTGGTTTTTAGATTCTCTGTCTGTGTGCCTATCATGACTTGATGAAGGCTCCACTACTAGAGGGTAAGAGACCGGTTGGGATTTCTAGGCAATCCCTAGCCTTCCTTGAAAGTTAGAATGTCTCAACATGGCAATCACATCGATTCACACCTATCGAGTGCCCAAAAATTAGAAGAACCCCCTTACTTTCTAGTCTTTATGTGGAGTCATGCATACTGATGGAATTGTGCTCAAGAGAATTCTGGGGGAACCAGAAGTTCTGGCTGAGAGCCGGAAGTTCCGGGTTCTGAAGCATCCAGAAGTTCCGGGCCAGCCCCAGTTTTGATTTTCTGGAGGAGCCGGATGTTCCTGTTGGACCGGAAGTTCCGGGCCTGCCTGGATGAACCGGAAGTTCCAGGTCGAAATAAATTCGATACAGAAGGTTATTTTTAGATGTTCCGGTCAGAACCGAAAGTTCCGGTCCAGGCAAATAGATTAGATCTATTGGGCTTTAATACAGATTAAAGGCCTGTGACAGGGCACTATATAAAGAGAGGAGGGGCTAGCACGAAAAGGTTATTGCCATTGCTGCCGTTTGATGTTGGTTTGACCAAACCCTAGCCGCCACCTCTCTTCTCTCCTCGATTGCAAGTGTTGTGATCGATCTCCCCGGATCTCGCGAGTGGTGCTAGCATGCCGGCGCGAGGTGATCCTGTCCCTGGACATATGGATACCGTGGAGGCACTACTCTAATAGTGGTGCTTGTCTTCTTCCCGTGGAGATCGCCAGATCGCGTCGTCTTCATCGCCGGATCGCCGACGAACGAACAGAGTTCCGGTCCTGAGTCAGAAGTTTCGGGCCCTTCGACCGGAAGTTCCGGGCCTACTGGCCAGAAGTTTCGGGTCTAGTTCAGTCACGTCTAGATTCTGCCTAACTTGTTTTTGCAGAGAATGTTATGACTGGTATGGCCTTGAAAAGTATATGATACTCGCTTGTAATAACATGGCCTACGCGTCATGATTGATTACAGCCCAAGGCTGTTCAAATGTTGTACGGCCTGCGCGTCGACATGTGATGCTTCTGCTCATGTAATTAGTATAGTGCTATTAGGTGTAATAGACTGATATAAGTTCATGGAGGCCTGAAGCGTGATGACCCGAAGGACAGGAACCATGGAGATGGAGATCGCCATGCGAGAGGGCCATGCTATGTCACAGTTAATATGATTGCCTGTGGTGTTTACTTATATTCCTGTCATACTATTCTTTCATGTTCTGTATGCGGTAGGCATGGTTACCATGCTAGAATAGTTTCCCTCAGAAAATTAAGTATTAATGCTCTTTCTAATAGCTGCACCTACTAAGGTTCTCGATCATCGATGGTAGGTCTGCCAAAGCAGGGTGCCGTCTTTTATCTTGACCAGTTAGGGTGGATGTCGGACACCACATGTATAGTATTGGTTTGCTTAACAAAGCTATCAAAACGGTTTTGGGCTTTGGGGCATGGAGTTGGGAGTCGAGCATTAGATGCTACCCCAACGAACAAGAGTCACATAGAGATGTGATTAGCAAAGTGTTGCTTACCTATGTCACTAATATTCTAGCAGTGATGCCAAAGCTCACTTGGAGTTAGATGAATATGGATCTTGTCCCACAATGTGTCGTTAGAGGGAAAGCGATCATTTTACATATTGTGGTATATCTTTTATTTGATAGAAGATTAACATAGCATAGTGCTGAACCTTACGTTGTTGTTGTATATCATGGCACCTACTGCAAAGAACACTTCCGTTTTTAATCTAACATATCCTTGAAAGATTTGGCCACAGATGTGATTCTTCAGTCGCTCCCTGCGAGCTTCAAGCCGTTTATCATGAATTATTATATGAATAGCATGAAGAAGACCTTGGCTGAATTGCATGGGATGCTCAAGACAGCCGAGGAAAGCCTTAGAAAAAATCCTAGTAATGTGATGATGGTTCAAAAGTAAAGTAAGAAGAGAAAGCGTAAGGGAAAAGCTAAAGCTTCAGATGCGATCTCGAGCTCTAAGTCTAATTCAGCTGGAAAGTCTAAGTCGGGCCCTGCTAGCTCTGATATTTGCCACCACTGCCATAAGCCTAGCCATTGGCGGAGGAATTACAAGTTGTATCTGGAAGAACAAAAGAAAAAGATGGGAAGTGCGACTTCCGCTTCAGGTATAAATGTTATTAAAATTTATCTTGCTACTTGTTCAAGTGATTCATGGGTATTTGATATCGGATCAATGATTTAGACTTGCAAATCGTTGTAGGGGCTGAAAAGGACTAGGAAGTGCGCAAGAGGCGAATTGGATGTTCGCTTCGGCAATGGTGCAAAAGTTGCCGCATTGGCCGTCGGCGTCTATTCTTTATCGCTACCCTTAGGATTAGTTTTGGAGTTAAATAATTGTTATTTTATTCCCGCCTTGGACAGAAACATTATCTCTTCGTCATGTTTAGAGGAAGACGGTTTTGAATTTATAATAAAGAATAAGTGTTGTTCGATATTTTTGAATGGTATGCTCTATGGTGTTTGTCCATTGTTGAATGGCTTATATATTCTGAATCTTGAGGATACACATGTTTATAACATTAATACCAAGAAACCTCGACTCAATAATTTGAATCCTACCTATATCTGACATTGTTGTTTGGGTCATATAAATGAGAAGCGCATGCAGAAGCTCCATAGAGATGGGCTTTTGGAGTCATTTGATTTTGAATCGTTTGACACATGTGAGTCTTGTTTACTTGGCAAGATGACTAAGTCGCCTTTCATTGATTAAAGTAAGAGGGAAAACGAGCTATTGGCCATTGTACATGCTGATGAATGTGAACCAATGAGTTCTATAGCTAGAGGTGGATTCCAGTACTTCATCACTTTTATCGATGATTTTAGTAGATATGGTTACATCTACTTAATGAAGCATAAGTCAGAATCCTTTGAAAAGTTCAAGGAGTTCCAGAATGAGGTACAAAATCATACTGGCAAGATAATTAAATTTCTACAATCGGATCATGGAGGTGAATATTTGAGCCATGAGTTTAATGATCATCTAAAGCAGTGTGGAATTGTTCTACAGCTGACACCACCCGGTACACCTTAGTGGAATGGGGTGTCCTAGCGGAGGAACCGAACTTTGTTGGACATGGTCCGGTCAATGATGAGTCAAACTGATCTTCCATTGTCTTTCTGGGGATTCGCTTTAGAAATTGCTGCTTTCACACTAAACAGAATTCCATCTAAATCTGTAGAGAGGACACCATATGAGATATGGACTGGAAAGTGTCCCGAGCTGTCTTTTCTAAAGGTTTGGGGTTGTAAGGCCTATGTAAAGCGTTTGACATATGATAAGCTCACTCCCAAATCTGATAAATGCTTCTTTGTGGGGTATCCTAGGGAAATAAAATGATATTACTTTTATAACCGGGAAGAAGGCAAAGTGTTTGTCGCCCGGAATGGTGTTTTTCGTGAGAAAGAGTTTCTCTCGAAAGGGGTTAGTGGGAGCACGGTGCGTCTCAAAGAGGTTCAAGAGTCACTAGAAAGTGTTTCACCTCCTACTGAACCGCCAGTCGACATGCAAGATGTTGCAGAGCCTGTTGTCGAGACACCAGCCCCACGTCGGTCAGAGAGGTTAAGTCATGCACCCGAGCGGTTAGCGTTTTTAACCACTAGGCAGGGCGACGTATTATTGTTGGACAATGATGAACCTAAGACCTATTTGGAAGCAGTGATAGGATTAGACTCTAAGAAATGGCTTGGAGCAAGATCCGAGTTAAAATCCATGCGAGAGAATCAAGTTTGAAACTTGGTCGATCCACCTGATGGTGTAAAAACTATTGAGTGTAAATGGATTTTTAAGAAAAAGATAAACGTTGATAGAAATATTCACATCTATAAGGCACGATTGGTGGCGAAAGGTTTCAAGCAGATTCAAGGTGTTGATTATGATGAAACATTTTTGCCCGTCGCTATGCTAAAGTCTATCCGAATCATCCTAGCAATTACCGCATTTTATGACTATGAGATATGACAAATGGATGTCAAGACGACTTTCCTTAATGAAAACCTAAGTCAGGATGTGTACATGACACAGCCTGAAGGTCTTGATGATCCAGAAAATGCTAGGAAAGTTTGCAAGCTGCAAATGTCTATTTATGGGCTGAAGCAGGCTTCTCGGAGTTGGAATCTTCGCTTTGATGAGGTAGTCAAAGGGTTTGGCTTCATCAAGAACGAAGAAGAGCCTTGTGTTTACAAAAAGGCTAGTGGGAGCTCACTTGTGTTTCTGGTCTTATATGTAGATGATATATTGTTGATCAAAAATAATATTCCTATGCTAGATGCTGTCAAGTCTTCGTTAAGAAAAAGTTTCTCAATGAAAGATCTTGGAGAGGCAGCATACATCTTGGGCATTAAGATCTATAGAGATAGATCGAGAAGGCTAATTGGATTAAGCCAAAGCATGTACATTGACAATATGCAGAATTCCAAGAAAGGTTTTCTGCCAATGTCACATGGTTCTTCTCTCAGCAAGAGTCAGTGTCCTTCGACACCTGATGAGCTGGAGAAGATGAGTGCGATCCCGTATGCCTCCGCAATCAGATCCATCATGTATGCCATGCTTTGTACACGCCCAGATGTTTCTTATGCTCTAAGTGTTACGAGTAGATATCAGTTAAAGCTGGGTGAAAGTCACTAGGTGGTGGTAAAGAGTATCCTTAAGTACTTGAGAAGGACTGAGGATATGTTCCTAGTGTATGGAGGTGAGAAGGAGCTCGTTGTAAATGGTTACACCGATGCTAGCCTCTAAACCGACAAAGACAATTCACGATCGTAGTCTAGATTTGTGTTCTGCCTCAATGGAGGCGCAGTGAGTTAGAAGAGTTCTAAGCAAGAAACGGTTGTAGATTCAACAACAGAGGCCGAGTATATTGCAGCTTTGAAAGCTGTGAAGGAGACAGTTTGGATCAGAAAGTTTGTTTCTGAGCTGGGTGTTGTCTCTAGTGCGTCCAGTCCAGTGGACCTCTATTGTGATAATAGTGGTGCCATTGCGCAAGCCAAGGAGCTTAGGTCGCATCAGAAGTCCAAGCACATACTGCGGCGCTATCGTCTGATCCGTGAGATTATAGATAGAGGTGATGTGAAGATATGCAAGGTGCACATGGATTTGAACATAGCTGATCCATTGACGAAGCGTCTCTCACAGCCCAGGCATGAGGCGCACTTGAGCTCTATGGGTATTAGATACTTACGTGAGTGAGTCGAGTGTATGTGAGAAGAAGTTAGTTTATCTATGCTGATGTACATTTGGATAATTTGTTATCTTGTTCCTTGAATATATATATATTACATTGATCAATAAGTTGATGACTTGTTTGTGAGACTCTTTATGTTATGATGTTGTTCTAAACGATCCCTAATCTCATATCGTCATGTGGAACAATGATGATTTATAGATTAGCACATCTGTCTGATTGATGATCATGTTTCACAGATCATAAACATGAAGATGTCAAATCAGTGATGTGGACTCATGTTGGTGAACATAGAGTTAGATAGACACACTTTGAGATACTGCTGGCATTGTTATTTTAAAAGTGCCATCAGTTGTCATCTCAAATGGTGTACCTGCAGAATCCTTAGACCTGAGATCGTCATTGATTTTAGAATGTGTAGTAGCACATTTAAGGGCTTCCAAACGTTATTCCGTAACAGGGTAGTTATAAAGGTTGCTTTCGGGTGTGTCACGAAACATGTTGTGGGATGTGAGCGGTCAAGATGAAATTTACCCCTCCTAAATAACGGGAGAGACGTCTCTAGGCCCCTCGAGGTGGTCGGATTGGAAAGTGCACGGCCATGCCACTATGATCAAAGAGTTGATCATGATTGAATCCACTACTCGATCAAGTGAAGTGTCAAAATATCAACAAGGGTGGCACGAATCTTGCCTTGAGCTTGACTGATGTCGTGTGGTAAATGGATTGGTGCGTGAGTATATCAAGGTTCAGAAAGTATGATTTTGACTTTATATGCTTTCGGGGGTTAATATGTGCTGCTAGGTACCGCTATTGATCGACGATTTAGAAAGGGTTTTCGGGTAGCGACCGTTTGTATATGAACCTATCGGGTCGCACGCTTAAGGGGATTAGATTTTAAAGCTTGCAAGAATTGGCTCTTGTGCAAGTGGGAGATTGATGGAATTGTGCTCAAGAGAATTCTGGGGGAACCGGAAGTTCTGGCTGATGGCCGAAAGTTCCGGGTTCTGGAGCATTCAGAAGTTTCGGTTAGACCGAAAGTTCCGGGCCAACCTCAGTTTCAGTTTTCTAGAGGAGCCAGAAGTTCCGGTTGGACCGGAAGTTCTGGTTGGACCGGAAGTTCTGGGTCGAAATAAATTCGATACAGAAGGTTATTTTCAGAAGTTCTTGTCAGAACCGAAAGTTCCGGTCTAGGCGAACAAATTAGATCTGTTGGGCTTTAATACAGATTAAAGGCCAATGACAGGGCACTATATAAAGAGAGGAGGGGCTAGCTCGAAAAGGTTGTTGTCATTGCTGCTGTTTGATGTTGGTTTGACCAAACCCTAGCTGCCACCTCTCTTCTCTCCTCGATTACAAGTGTTGTGATCGATCTCCTCGGATCTCGTGAGTGGTGCTAGCACGCCGGCGTGAGGTGATCCTATCCCCGGACGTGTGGATACCGTGGAGGCACTACTTTAATAATGGTGCTCGTCTTCTTCCTGTGGAGATCGTCGAATCGTAGGATCGCGTCGTCTTCATCGCCGGATCACCGACGAACGAACAAAGCCGGGAGGAACAGCTCGAGGACGCGCTTCATCGACTCTACTTCCGCTGTCCGAGCGCGTCTCGAGGCTCAAGGTAACGATCCATGATCCCATTACACGCATGGTTCCTGGGCTAATGAGGTAAATTTTTAAAATTAAGCGCTAGCGTAGCCTCCCCATAACCCAACACATACCTCACAGTCCACCATCTTAAAATGCCTATTTGAAGTATTGATAGAGGAGCTATCGTGGATACGGTACAATGTATTCAAGGTGTTAAAACCCAAACAAGGTCATTCCATCACCTTTGCCGCTGATGTCATTATCACGCCTTGGTCGGTGCTTGTGCACCTTCTTGCTGATGAGGCCATGGAGAACCTTTCATTTTGATAGGTCATGGGTGTTCATCTAATGGATGGGATGGAACCTCTTGCTTCCTTTGTTGTCATGACATTCGATTCGATGCAGTTTGTGCTCCTTTGGCTCCACTGCCATGACTTGGGTGGAACATGCCTTGCATTTGTCCTTCTAGCCTAGGAAATAATCTAAAGGTGTTAGGATGGTCGACCTCTAAATGGTTGGAGTAGCCTACCTAACGCTCGTAGGCTTTAGTCATCTTTCACACCTGTCTGCTAGCTTGAATAGCTCGGTGGTCATGTGCACCTCCTAGATAGCTAGCTTCTCCACCATATTCCAATCATGTACACCCTTGTGAAAGATGATGATGATTGATTCAACATAGATCTTGGGATGGTGTGTTAGCAATAGTTGAAGCACCGAATATATTTGCGTAGTGACTCTTCTTTTTGCTGGCACATTGAATAAAGGTCATTGTCCACCATTAGTCAAGCATAGTGCCATGAAAATTGGCGATGAACTAGTTGGATAGATCTTTCCATTACTAGACCAAAGCACTTGGGAGGTTCATGAGCCAAGACCGTGTGGAGCTAGTCAAGGCTGTGGGAAAGTAATTGGCCATTACCTTCTTAGATCTATCGGTGACTTAAACAATGATGGTGTAGATTTATAGAACTCCTATGGGTTAGTGGAGCCATTTTACTTCTCCCTGGGGGCGAGGCAAAACGTCTCTAGCCAGTGTGCCTACCATAGGGTGGCATTGAATGCGTCACAGCTGACCCCATAATGGACAGCATCTTCCCTATTGGAGACCTGATGGTGAGACCACATCGAGGCTCATGGAGCTTGGATGGACAAAGGCACCACGAAGGCATCATCATTCTCCAAACCAACACTATGAGTGTTTTGTTTGGTTTTGCTAGGGTGTTAGGTCTTGCGATGTCGAGCATAGCTTGAAGGTTGTGGTCGCATGCTGTTAGATGCGTACGATACTCTAGGGTATGGCTTAAGTTAGTGGGTAAGGGCAACCAACATGCCTAACATACATGCCGAACAAAAGGAGGTGCACAAGTCTTGATGGTTATCCGATGGATGTGTCAGACCAACTTAGCATGATCTGCAACAAATGGTCATGTCCTCCATGGCCTGAGTGCTTTCTGCTAGGGTGGCTAGATGGGTGGGTGCGCCCAACTGTTGCGAAGGCTCATCTTAAATAAAAGGGGTCTTGAGATGCCATAGGATATCCCCTTTCCACTTGATGGAATGGGGGCATGTTATGATGATCGTGTTGGATATACGAGATCGATCACATTAAATATAATGATTCGTATTAGACATACGTATTTAACATGGAGTGACATGCGTCTAGAGGCACGCCATTGCCTATGTACCTACCTTGACTACTAGGCCTACAAAGATCAGTAGTCAACTAAATGAGTGATTAGTAGATACCATGAGGGCCCTCCTTACACTAGTTTATTTATGTTTCGGTGGTCGTATCACTACTCTACTCAGTTGTCTCGTATGGTCATGCCCATCTGGCCATGACATGCTCAGTGAGATCTATACCATCTCAGAGAGGAGAAAGCTCTTGTGGTTAGGCTTTGTCATGGGCCCATAGCCACATCAGCGATGCTGCTCAATCGCCAACTACTTATAGAAAATGTGTAAGTCATATCTGCTAAAAAAACAATAAAAGGTGCACAGTACGCTCCAAAACAACATGAGGTGCACATAGTACCCATTCCCGTGACAAACTTAGTATCGATTATTAAGGAAGACACATTTTTTCCTTCCTAGAATTTAGTTATAGAGGAAAGGTGAGCTCCTGCGCTGAATAATTGTGACTCGTTAATGCGCTGTTCTATCATTTTTTGGTTAAGACGAATGAAATTCAAACTTTTACTTTCTAAAAGTTCAACATCAGTTGTGTGAAGCAGTAAACGGTTGGCTTGTTTCCCTAACAAAATTTCCCTTCTACAAAAAATATATTTACGTACAGGTTCGTTTTTAAATTTAATTCGAAAAGGTCTGAAATTTAAAGTATTCAGAAGACTGAAAAAATAAAATTATATTTATAGCACAAATGGCCCTTATTCTTAATTACATTTGGTGCCTGTAAGCCTTTTTTCTGCAGCCCATTATTGCTACACACAATAACTACATCACATGTCAATTATTCAGCACAAAAGCTGCTTCCCATACAGCCCTGCAATGGCTTTCCCAGGGTCTTCTTGTTTCACCAGGGACTCTCCTACCAAAATCTGCAAGTATGAACAGACATTTGAATCAAAATAATACAAGAGAAGATCTATAATTCTGTTGGAGAAACAATCATTTTTATTCTCTAAACAAAAATGCGCGTTTTATAAAACACCATACTTGAAAGTACAACAATGTACATAACAATAATTAGGTAGCAGAAGAAAAAAACCTGGACCTGGGAAGATCTGAGTACTGAGTATAACTAAAACTATTTTGATATTTGAATTTTGCTTACCTTTTCCCATCTGCAACTACCAAAATTAATTATTATTTCTTGTTACTTTGCCGGAACTCATGTATACAAAATCCAATTACAGATGTTTTGAGTCATTTTTGGAAGTTCCGTACAACATTTCAACTAGAAACCCGCAGTAAACCTAGGACCAACTTAGATGAAAAGGAGTCATCAGAAAACTTACTGCAGAAACACCAGCATTCTGCACATATGCAACATCATCAGGCGTGAAAAGACCAGATTCACCAACAACCTGAAAAAAATCCATCAATAACAGTTAAAATCAAGTAATTTTAATCACTTTATATTCTAAAATTAAACGACAACGGTTAACAGGCAGGAAACAAGAATCTGTTCTGTCAATTGGACCTCAGTCTGAAATACATAACCCTAGGTTCCCATATACTCCCTCCGTTTCATACTGTAATATTTTCTGGCCCTGTCTTGATTTATTTATAGATTAATATATATGTTTTGTATATATATTCAGATTCATTGACATCTATATAAATCTAGGCATATCTAGAAAGTCTTACAACGTGAAATGGAGGGAGTACATTTAAAACAAAATTACTACTTAGCAGTGGCAATAAATAGAAATACTTCAAGTGGAATTTCATATATTGATTCTGCAAGACCTACCAAAATCCCCTTTTCCTTTATGATGTCACCACGTTTCTGCAACAATATCTTTGTGTTTGAAGTGTCAACCTTAAATGTCTCTGTAACAAAGCAAATTCCAAATTACATCAACGTCAAGAAGGCTTTAGAAAAGCCAGAAAAGGCTAGATAATATGATGGCAGGCAATGAAAAATACCTAGACTACGGTTATTGATGCCGATAAGCTGAACACCGTCTATTTTGAGCACGCGGTCCAGCTCCCTCTCATCGTGAACCTAAAATATCAATGAAATTTAGAAAAACAGAACAAATCACAGATGAATCAACAAGAGATAGAAAACAATGAACTAAAAACTTGTTTGTCAGGTGCAGAGGCCGGGATATTTATTCGATTATCTAAACAAGAAGAGCATGTTTATGTTTGAGGTTTCACATAACTAACAAGGAATTGATGTCCGTTAGTCATCACGGTATCCTATCACTAAAATAAAGAAATCAAGCAATCTATGTAATAGTAGAAACTCTTTGAACTGAACTACGCCCTCTACCCATAATATTGCAATATGATCGGATGGAACATTTCATAGTGTAACGAATATGGACAGTGTTGTCCAGATTCGTTGCACTATAAAATGTCACATCCGATCCTATATTATAATATTATAGGACGGAGGGAGTAACTATTATGACATTTGCAAGCCGACATAAAATCAATGATCAAACTGAACTGAGTCTGATGCCATTTACAAGCTGATAGAAAACTCAATGATAAAACTTGGTAGTTGGTTGCATGATTTGTCAAACAGAATATGGACAGCCAAAATCGAATTGTATGCACACTGTTTCTGCAGCACTGCAGAAGAGAGAAAACTTCTAAGTTCTAACACACCTCGATAAGAGCGGTCATTCCAAGATTCTTGCAGATGCGAAGCATATACTTAATATCGAGATCAGGTAACACGGCAGCAATCAGCAGAATCGCATCCGCGCCTTTGGACCGAGCATAATAGATTTGCCAGATATCAATGACGAACTCTTTGCACAGAAGAGGGCACTGCATTGACACAACCAAACTCGAATATAAGTCAGACACATCCAGGAACAATTGAAACAACAGAGTATTCATCAGAAGAGAGGTGCATCATAGTACGTACCTTCACTCCGGAATTGCGCACGGTCTCGAGGTTCTCAAAGCTCCCCTGAAGAATCAAAGAAGTTTGGTAACTTGATATATGCAACAAATTTGATAACTGTAAGAGTGAGAATTTGAGAATTAAGGTGGCAACAAGAACAGCAAACCTGAAAGTGCTTTTCATCTGTCAGGATGCTCAAGCAAGCGGCGCCGTTCTTCTCATAGGCATGAGCAATCTCAACCTGTTACCACTTTGCAACATTAGTCTCACATGACACAGATTTCAGACATGATGATGAAGTGAATTAGGCAACTTTCAGACATGATTTTTTTTTCAAAAACTGGTAGATGTTCAGACACGGAAATCTCTGAAACTCACCGGATTGAAGTCCTCCCTGAGCACACCCCTGCTCGGTGACGCCTTCTTCACCTCGGCGATCAGGGCCGGCACACCGTTGCGGCCGTGAGCCGCTGTCAACGCCCCGATGAAGTCCCTCGCCGGCGGCGCGTGCTCGCTGGACTCGATCACATTCTGGAGAGTCTTCTTGGTCTTCCTCTGCAGATGAACAGAGAAACCGGCAATACGGTGAGGATACAAATGGTAATTATTTTCTGCGAATTTATGCAAATAATTTTTTCAATGAATTTACCTGGGACACCTCGACCTCCTTGTCCCAGATGATCTGCTCGAGGATATTGCGGGGCACGGCCTTGTCGGCGCCGGAGCCCTCGGAGGGGTACCGCGGGCGGCAGCGGCGGCGGATACGGATGCCCTGCGCGGCGGCAATGGAGTTGATGGACTTGCCGCTCTCCCACTGGATCACCTCCGCCGAGTTGAACATCTCGTCGTGTTCCAGCGCGTACAGGATCGAATCCTGCAGCAAACAAGATTCCGTCAGAACAGGCAGCGATTAATCTCATCACCAATTCAAACGCTCAGAGAGGAGCAGCGCAATCTAAGAAACCGAGTATTGCAACGACTGATGGTTCGGGGAGGCGCACCTTGGCGGCCGCGCAGCGTACGGCGCGTGCTGCCGCCCCGGCGGCTCCGGTGACGGTCCGCAGGATGTGCGGCGACGACGAGGGGGGAGAGAGCAACGCCGGTGAGAACGCGGCGGCGGGGAGAGACGAGGAGGCGGCGAGGAGGGATTCCATTAGAAACGAGGTTAATATGGGAAGGAGTTGGTGGTGGGAGTCTGGGAGGTGGTCGGATGGAGGAGCAGAGAAGGAAGCGAGTAGTGTGGTGTGGTGGAGGCCGCCGCGTGGATGGCAATTTATAGGCGCTTGCCGCGACGGAGCAGCACGGCGGTCGGCGGTCTTGTACATGTGCTTCTTTACTTTATACTTATCCCATCTTTTAATCCCATGTTAGAGTGCGAAATTTGTTTTAAATAATTAATCTAGTATTTATAAAAGTTTATTTTTATTTTTAAACTACTCATTACTTCATGCATTAGTTTGTTTATAATTTTTTTTCACGTTGAGGAGAATAATATAAGTATCTAAATTTAAAAGTTGCTATAACTCTTCAATGAGTTTTGCCGGCAGGTTCACAAATTCATTCTAATTTCGTCACCGAAATTCTGGATCTTCTTCAACTAGTTCCGTTTAGAAAAAAATATCATTTATGAGTTTCAATCATTTGTAACTTTCAAAAGTTTTGGTTTCGATTAAATCTTATCTTAAACTTTGACAATCTTGATTATCTATTATTTTACCCATTTTAATTCTTTTTGATAGTTTTCGTTACATGAAAAGGCTATCTTGCACTTCTTACTCTCTCCTGCAACCATTTCCTCATCAATCTGCAGTCAATTCAGATGAATTAAATCATTTAAACAGGAAACAAAAGGGACATCTAATAAGGAACCAAAGCAACATTTATATCAAATTTGCAGAAGTACAAGATTTTGCTAAACATGAGAACTGGTATGTTAAACTAGTGATACAGTGCAATACTAGATTGGACTCTTCGACACCAACTACTCAGCATAAAGCATTCACAATTCACAACTAGCAAATAATAAAGCTGGAGGAGAGCAGACTGGAGAGCTGGGACGGAGACGAGAATAGCGCCTTGTGCCTTGATGACCTAGTCCATCTCGGTGAACTCGAAGGCAATCTTGAGGCAGCCAAAGAGGACGGAGACGTGGGAGCATGTGCGCGCGAAGGTGCCCACCTCCATGCGTGCAAGGGCTGCTGCTTGGCGACGACGAACGTCGTCGTCGGCTTGTTCGCCTCGCTGCCAGCAGATTTAGTTCCTCTAAATTAAGTGTAGGTTGATGAGGAAATAGCTGCAAGAGGGATAATAATGATAGGATTGTCTTTTTTTATATTGCCAAAATCATTAAAAAATTAAAATTGGTGAAATGCACAATAATCAAGGTTGCTACAGATTTTGGATGTCATTTAATCCAAAACAAAGTTTTAGGTGTAATAAGTGATCGAAGCATAATTTTTTGAGTAATAAATGATCAATTTTCCCGTATCACAAGATGAAGAGTGAAACCCTGGTAAATATTGTCAAAGAAAATAAAATATATATGATTTCCTATATATAATATATTTTTGATTAGCATATTCATATAGGGAAGATGAATGGAAACGCGGAACCAAAACGGATGATATTATTAATACCACTAGGCCTGTCCTCCGCATATAATCCTACATAATAATCTCTATTGTTGTAGCTAATTATTAAAATTAAGAATATGCGTTCTTTTGTCAATGTGCTGGCTTTATTTTTTGAGTAAAATAGGTAACTAAGGCACTAACTCCGTACAAAGTTACTAAATAATGCTGCTATATTTTTTGAGTAATATCTTAAATTGATATAAATGCATTATTGGGTTAGAAATGTTCGGTTCGCGTACCAGAGCACTTCACTTTCAAAATCTAGATTCTACCTACCATAAACGGACGTCCACAAGGTTGATTTTGCATCACAACTCCAAACCACACGTTCTCTTTTTATACTCTACTAGTATTATACCCATGCTACACACCAGTAAAAATAAAAAAAACAATTATATTATTAGTCAGGAGTTGAATTCTTTAGAACTTTAATTTAGTAGTTAGAAAGATTGTAGCAGCATCAAAGAACAATTACATGTGCAAATCAAACTGTCATATCCTCAAAAAATCAAATAAAAGCACAAGAAAAATATTTGCTTGCAGTCCAAGCCATCAGGCTACATGATTTGGCATCGACTCTCTGGATGCCATCTATACTGCCCTTGGACAGCAATTCGAAGTTTCTCCAGCGAAACTAATGATCGGGATAGTTTTAGGAGTAGGACTGCCGAGCAGGAAGAATGTGTGTGTTCTGCTTGGGTCGGATCTCCTCTTTTATAGAGTACGCTGTGGAAATCGGGAACTCACTTAGATAGAAAGAAAGCACATTCTGATCATGGCGCTCACATTAGATAGAAAGAGATCAAACCGAAAAGGAAAAATCACAATATGAGAAAAGTCATTTGAAGGAAATGTATCAGCTCACTAAGAAAAGTTCTTTACATGGAAGGTCTTTAATTAAAAAGATATCCATCCACTAAGGAAAGTTTTTTAAATGAAAGGTTATTATACAAAAAGATATACATCCATTAAGAAAGTCATTTAAATGTAAAGTTATTATACGGAAAGAGATAATAATATAAAATCAGTTGCGGGTGGGCGGGGCCAGAAATCGCGTGCGCGGTTGCTGAGGAGAGGGACATATTAGAATGAACGATTAAGATTTAATACAATCAAACGGAAGGCTAAGATTGAATAGATGAGTGTCCATAGTGGACACTCAACTTCGCCAATTATATAGTAGGGTAGATAAACTCTAAAATATGCTATATTTTAGTATGAAGATAGTAGCTTATTTCATATTCAGAATCTAATTTTAAATATTAATATGGAGTATATCGTAAGATGGTAGGATCATATATTCATATGAACAGAATTATTAAGATCCTACGATTTTTCATAGGATTGAATATTTCTTTTCAATATAGCACCGTACGTAAAACATTTAAAAGTCCATTTGGCATTTATGGACATTCACAAAAGTCTAAAATTCGCCCCTAATTTCCAAAGCACACATTCATCCCTGAATTTTCTAAACATTTCATTTTTCAATCGATCTTTGATCAGATCCAAAGTGGTTTTGGATGATTCGCTGTGTGCGTAGGGTTGGAAATAGTTTTGAGTTATAAATTACATGAACTCAGAATATCCTAAAAAAATATCACTTGCTCTGTATATATGTACAACCTAGAATTTTTTTGTGATCTATATAGAGGATAATTGGCCCAAAGAAAATAGTTCTATAGTAATTATAAATCACCTTTTATGCTTGGAATAACCTTTATTTTTTGTGGACCAATTTTACCATGTTTATTATACACTAATTTGCAAATGAAAAGATTTCTATAGTTTTTAAAGTAATTTTTAAATTTTTAAAATTCAGATGCATTATCAGCCATGGTATTTGAATTTTAAAATTAGTAACTTAAATCCAAAAATTCTTAAAAGCTACAAGTTGAAATTGGCAAAATGAGAACAAATACAAATTGGGTCCAAAATGCAATAAAGTTTAATTGTATCTTAAAATATGATTTATTTAGATTAAGCACTATTTTATGTGGACACATTATTTAGGTTATAATTTTCCCATGTAAGATGTGATAATATATGTTTAGAGAAATTTTCGAGATCATTTACTAATTTTTAGAATTAAAGTATACTTTCAATATTTTATCACATTACCACGTCATCGCCAAATAATCAAAAACTACTTTGAAATGATAAAAGTTTGGAAAGTTAAGTAAAGAGCAGTGGTCTGTTTTGTAATTTTGGAATGAATTACATACAGTATTTCAAGAAAGATTTGGTGCGTGAAATAGTATATATACTTGGTGTGACTAATGGTTCAAAATATTTCGAATATCTCAATAAAATCAACCACCATAATATCTACCAAGTTATCTGTAGAACAACGTTAAGAAATAAAACCTGCAGTAATTTGCAAAACGATAGCACATCAACGACAAAGAATGGTGAAAAAACAGGGTGCAGGATAGTTGAAAATGTAAGCCATATAGTCATGATACTAGTAAAGTAACACACGGTGCGTCTCGATGAATTTGAGGCCCAATGCGAAATAGAATATAGGACACTGGAATCAAATAATTTATACAGACAAGTTATATTTTTACTTAAATATACAACTTTTCTTATGATACTTAGAAATATATCAAATGTTAATGTGGTTGGGAGACAAAGGACAAATCACTAAATAATCACTAATTTGCTTTTCACTATTTACTAACCAGTAATCATATTGACATATCAGTTTTTATACTTTGCTAGATTTTTTTCTGTCGATTAATTACATACTTTAATTAATTAGCATTTAATCAGGACGCTAATTTTTTCAGAGTCCTATCCAGGTGTCCGCCATACCCCTGCTACTGAACGGGCTCAACAGTTTCGCAAAGGATATATGTAGCTTTTGCCGACTACAAGAAAGATAGGATGTGTACGTATATACCTTTGTCCGTGGGACACTGATAATGACGATTTGAGAACATGCTTTA
>KE371047.1:0-18231 GCA_000418225.1 Zizania latifolia
TCAGGCCTCGCCTGGACGTTACGCGTAGCTCGCAGCCCGCCGGTGCCGCCAGCTTGCCAAATCGCCGCCGCGACATCGCGACGCCCTCGGGCCTCGCTCGGCTGTCGCGCGCCTCCCTCGCTCGTCGCCAGACTATGAACAACTGTTGTTTGGATCTGCATGCCTTCTAGAGTAATGTTCGGTAAACCGAATAAATCGAACCGATTTTTTTTGGTTTTTTCGGTTCAGTTCTGGTAATTTTAGAAGTCTGTTCGGTTGCTGATGTCTGAAAATCGAACTTTTTAAAAACCGAAAAAACCGAACCGAAAAAACCGAACCGAAAAAACCGATTAAACTGACTACCCACCCCAAATGTAGAGGGAAACAATATGTCAAATAGGTTATAATCAATAATGATGTACATAGTAGGTGGTATGTTGTTGCCTCATGCTAATATAGGAGTAGCAGGAGGATCATATCAAACGTGAACCTAGAGAATGATAAGGTATAATAAACTTGCATCCAAGTTAAATATATGTTGTACTATTGTTATCCTTAGGGAGGATTGGACCTAGGTAAAAATTGTGTGTTGGTGTGATAGAGATTGTGTGGTCTTTCAACCCATGCTACCAAAACCCTAGAATATCTGCCGACCAGATCATCACCAAGTAGATATTATTATATGCTATACAAAATCTCACTACAAGAAGGGAGGATCATACCAAGTGTGAAATAAACTTGCATCCAAGTTAAATATACGACGTAGGACTGTTATCCTTAGGGAGGCTTGGACCTATGTAAGATGTGTGAGAGATTTCTGCGGTCTTTCAACCTATGCTGCCAAACCCTAGAATATCCATAGACTAGATCGTCAATAAGTAGATATTATTACATGATATACAAAATCTCACTCAATGTGCATGTTTCAAAAAATGGTCGCTCTGTCCGTCTAGGTGTCGCATAGTTATGGCGCACTGGTGCTCTTTGCCGCTTATAGGAAAAGCGGCGATGCTCAGCCGAAATCTACCTAGGTGGCGTTAGGCATGCTTAGGCGACATGTAAATGGTGTAGCTGGGTACGGTGGGTGTGACTAGATAGGCCACTGTGCTTGTCAAGATCTGATATTCCTGCTCGCCATCGTCGTTAGGGAGTTGCTTGTTGAGTATGTGTTGACATGGAAATCACAAGAGACCTCTACACCTTCATACTCGAAGGTCTAGGAGATTTGCTTAACTCTAGTGCAAGTCCTTGAACCTGAAGTTTGCAAGGCGTGCTAGTCAATTTGATTCTGTAATTAATAAGAAATGAAATATTAACTATCATAAGTCTATCTATCGATAGCCTATTGGCATCGGCTCCTGATAGCATCATATCGGCTAAAGAATAGGACAACACTGAATATAATGTATCGGATCGTATAAGGCAATAACCTATTGGCTTGGTCAGATATAACGTAACGGATGAACACTGCACGGCAGAATAATGCTTATGAACTTCATTCTCATTATTAAACAATGTTTAACATAAATCATTTAGAATGATTACTAGCATTCGCACACATATTGTCTTAAAATATTATAAAACTATTCATATCAATGATAACCTTAACAGATTGAACTTAATCAAGACAGTGTTAAAGATTGTCATTAACATGATAGAATCACATTCAAACATTATCCGATAGCATGGAATTTATGGATAACCTATTGGCTAGAACTCCAATAGAACGAAGATCTAATGCTTATAGATTAAATGATTCATCATAATCCATATAAATCTAATAGATTGGACCCAACCAAGACAATACTAGATCCATATAAATTATTTGGTCTCATTTAACGTACAAGCATTTAATTAACATGATTGACGTAATAAGTCTAATCTATTCATGAAGAACATGACATATGTGATTAGAACATTGCATCGATAACTAGCAGATTCATAGATCTAATCAAAGTATCAAACTAAACCGACAAAAGCCTCAATTAAACCAATGAAATCTACCGAATAGGCTATCCCCAACATGATTAGATGTCGAACTTAATCGATGCAGCCTAATCTTACATAGGGAATCGCTCTAATGCTACATACCTAAGTTGGCGATGCGCTGAGAGTTATTGAATAAGAGTTTGTTATTTATTTCGGTCCCTAGGTACATATATTTATACCCGTGGGTTACAAGATAAGATTATACTCGAATTATAGATATTCCGGGGTAAGGAATCTAAAGATTACAAATAATAATTATCTGCTACCTATTATAGATTATGATTGCATATAAAAATAGGCCCATTACTACCACGCACAACAATAGACGTTTTGCTAGGTTGCTCATGTTGTCAGACTTCAATGAGGCGGCTAACCAAGCTTGTCATAGATCAACGACGATCCTTTGCTTCATCCAATCTGACGATCAATTTCTGGTGTCAACAATATGTCAGGCCACTTCTTGCCCTTGCAAGCTTGAGGAGATGCTAGCGGCAGAGGGGGAGTAGGACGCTGAGGATGGCGCCGTCTATCGTTCCATCTGTCCTACCATGTCCAAGTAACCATAGTTGTTATGGTGTCGCCATATCGTCGTGGCGGAAAATCGCAGTTCGCCACAAGTCACCATAGCGCTGGAGGGTGCGTGACGCCGCTGTGGCGTCGCGTGGCGCCCGCCACGTCTATGGCGCTCGCCATACAAAGGGGAGAGAGGAGTGGCACGGTGTGGGGTCACAGCGAGGGCTGGCGCGACGCGTCTGGCGCGAGCGGCGTGTGGCAAGGCCGGGCGCGGTGCAGCCAGGCGCGAGCGGTGCGCGACGAGGCCGGGCGCAGCGTGGCCAGGCGCAAGCGACGCGCAGCAAGGCTAGGCGAGCCCGTGTGGAAGATGGGGGAGAGAAGAGGAGGGAGAGGAGGAGAAGAGAGGTGCTGTGTGCGGCGGCTGGAGAGGGAGGTGAGAGAGAGAGGGGGGAGTGGGATTGTGCGGCGGCTGGAGGGAAAGGGAGGTGAGAGAGAGAGGGAGTGGGAGAGATTGAGGGAAGCTAGGGTTAAGAAATGAGCTTTAAATGGACTGGACTTTAAATAGGTTGTTTGGTCAAATTTATATAAACAGATTATTAACTGAACTTTTAAATATAATATTAGACATAGTTTTAATTGTGTTATTGTAATTTTAATTATAAATTTTTTATATTATAAGGTATCTAAAGTAACATTATTGCAACTTGATATTGTATTGCTATTTTTATAATACTATATTGCTATTCTTATTTGCAATTTAGTACTTATATATTGATATATTTTTCTAAATCCTTAAATTCTATAAGCTATTTTTCTATATTGTTCGTCACGTCGATGTGTCTATGTCGATGCCACGCCGCGCGCCATAAGCGCTGTAAAGTTGTGAAGGTGGTAAGTCACCACGCTTCGTCGCGTCGCCGTAACAACTATGCAAGGAACACCTCGCCCAAGCCGATCATCGCCAACATAGATCCACACCCATAACACGAGAAAAGAAAAGAAACAGCTTCCTCGAGATAACAATCAACACATGGGGGGAACACAGAGAGGGAGCATAACAAGTTAGAGCCTAGGGCCTGTGGTGGTGTGCATGAGCCTCTCATGACTGCTTGTTATTCATGTGAGTCCTAGTAATTGGGTCCTACCAGGGAGGGCAAAAATCATGTGCAGAACACTGGGACATCAAATATGGAGAATTGGGGATAGAAGATGGATTATAGTCATGGATGTATGGTATGTGATGTTTTCGACCTCTAATCTAAATGCAAATTTATTATTCATGCGAGTCATATTGTCATTACATGAAAACTGAATATATACATGTATTGTCTAGAACTTGAATATCTAAACCATATTGCTTAGGAAGGAATGCCTAGCCACCATCTAGGCGCTCCTAGGCAGCCTCGGCGCTGGGTGCACCCCTCAGCCTGCTTACCATCTACTGTTTTTTGAAACATTGTGTGCATGGATCTTGGCTTGATGTCTGATAAGTGTAGGGATGACAATTTTGCCTGATTACCCATTTACCTGTAGGTAAAAAACTCATTAGAACTGGTTATAACTCATTAGAACTGGGTATGTTTCTAATTTTATTCCTTATATCCGATGGATAAGCGGGTACGGGTATGGGTTATGATTACCCACACCTTCGCTCGTTTATTCGTTAGTCATAAGTGTATAATCCAATCTAGATTCTAACTCTAACCCTAACCCTAGCTGCTGTCTTGCCTCCTAGCCTCCTCATCTCCTAGCCTCTTCGTTGTTGGTCTCCACGCCCCCTGATGGCACTTGCGTCTCCCTGTTGGCCCTTGCTGCCATCGCCTTCTCACGTGCTTCCCATCCTCTTCGCCGCCCCCCTTGGCCCATGTGCCTCCTTGCCGGCCCCTACCGCAATCGTTGTCGCACCTCCTAGCCTCCCCACCACCAGTCCCTGTTCCCCCGCAGGCCCTTGCCACAGCGGCCTGCCACTCGTCTCCCATTTGTGGCTGTTGCTGCCAACTGGAGCCTGCCCTGCCTCGCCTGGTGCTCACGCCGCCTCACCTAGAACCTGTGTTGCCCCTCTTGGTGCCTGTCCTGCCTGGAGCCTGCGTCACCACCGCCGCGTGGAGACTGCTGGTACGCCCCCAGCTCTTGTTTTTGGGAAATTGGGTATGCTTCTAGGCGACAGGTACTCACGGGTATACCTGATATTCGTGGGTATGGGTATGGGTATCCACTACACCTACCTGTGGTACTCGATTGCCATCTCTAGATAGGGGTGTCTAATTTTTGGTAGGATGAGTTGATATGCTCTACTCTGATCATTCTTGGGAAACAAACTATACTCATGCCATATGATCTACTATGTTTTGCAGCTGAACTCTTTGTTAATGGAGAGATTGTCCAGAGGCCTCCGGAGAGACAGAGGAGGGTGGAGCCTGTACCACAGAGAGCAGCAGATAGGCCTAGATACAATGACAGGACCCGATATGCCCGGAGGAGGGAGAACCAACGGTGATGTGATCAATCAGATGCCAAATAACAAGCCTGGGTAGTTTCAAGCGTCAGGCTACTTCATGGAACAATCTACGGATTTACATGTACACTGTATACCCAACAACATGAAATCTTAAGATTTTGTCACTGGTATTTGCTATTTTCATGCTGGTGATTCGTCCATTACTGGAGAGCTTGAAAAAGAAGTACCTGGCTTGGAAATGTCATTTGGTCACTGCAACCTGTACATCTGCGAGACTGCTATCTATTCTGGAATTCGTCTACTTATGCCCATTTTGTTCGAATTATCATGTTTTTTTTGGTAAAATGATAGGGCTAAATTCGTAAGCACATGCTGACATGCCCTTGTATTTCATGGGTTCATCTATCATGGCTCACTCTTGACAGTAAAATAGGGGACGCCACGTACAAGAGTTGTTGATTTGGTTAGAGGGAGATGTGATGGGTTGGCAAGGCCGATGATGTGACAGAATATAGATACGATAGAATCAATAGTAACTTTTCTTCTGATAGTAGAAGAGACGTCTCATACAACTATCTGGTATTGATCTTAGTTGGAGCTACTTTAATGGACTCTTCGATCAACTCTCCAAGTTAAATTTCCATGATCTAGATGAGAATATAGGTTTTAACATATTGGTCAACCAGATGGTCAAGCCATCTAACTAGCCAAATTTTTCTTCTCGTTGGCTAAACTTAGCTAGCCAACTTGGCTGGCAATCTCACCCTCCGTGACCTCCTCCTTGCCATCCACGCGCTGTTGCTGGTGCACCCTTGCCCCTAGGCCGGCGTCGCCCCACCCCTGAGCCGACGCCGCCACATGCCTTGTGTCATGCCGTCCCTGTGCTGTATTGCCGCTCCGCATCACGCTACCGTGCTCGCACGAGGGAAAACGAAAGAAAGAAAGGGGAGGAAAGAGAAAGAAAGGAGAAAGGAGGAAAGAGAATGGAGAGATAGAAATGGAAAGAAAAGAAAAAATATATTTTTTTAAATTTCTAAAATTTGAAATTTTTATAATTTGGAGATTTCTAAGGTTAGAAATAGGGATTTCAAAAAAAAAAATCAAATCTTTCGAAATATTTTGGGATTTTAAAAGGGAGTGTAAATTTTTTAGAGAATTAAAAATAGAGTATGTTGGAGTGTATAGTAGATATAGAGAGACTTTTTTAGAGAGTTGGGTAAATAGATAACTAGAGAGTCAAAAATGGAGATGCTCTTAGAGGGAGACGATGGAGGGACACATATGATAGAATCAATGGTACCGAATGTAGCAAAAGGTAGGTTGAAGTGCCAGCTTGTTCATTAATCTTAGATAAAATTTGTTTTTATCAAGGAATAAAACTCACGCATCTGTTTTATCAATAGTCAGATTCCTAATTAAACTGAGAATAAAACAGAATAGTTAGTCACCACCGGTTCGTGGTGCCCTGTATGGCTGCCGGTTTACTTCAGGTTAGGCGGAAAACCGGAGTGAAGCACAATGATATAGTATGATGTTTGGATTGCCGGTTTTGTAGCTGTGCCTTGTCTAATCATCGCAAACCATGTAAATTTTGGCTCACCTTGGTAGCAAAACCAAACAAGAGACTCAATTAAGAACCTCTATGTTACCGAAATTTGGTAATTCGAAAACTTGCCCAGATTTTATAGCATTATCAAATTTGCACCAATGTCATTTGGTCATTAGGAGTGCGAGATCGGCATTTTGACTTTTTGAATATAGCCGCACGATCTCCGTCGCTTCGGTTGCCGCACGTGCCCCGGTCATGATGCAAGACGGTCCCACCTCTCTATCTGCTCCCGACAACTACAGCTGGACCAATCAGAGCAAAAACGCATGCCTATCCCCTCAACTGCAACGCATTAATTTCATCCAGAGCAAGCCGAAAGCAACTTTTCACCTCGATTCCAGAGACAACCGATAGAGTTCGTGCCGCATTAGTTCCTCGGGAGCTCAGGTGCTTGCGTGCTAGGGGCCTCACGTGCTCGGGGGATCGAGCGATCGAGACATGGGTGCCCGAGGCCAGGGGCTCGGGAGTTTGGGGGCTCAGTTGTGCCTAAGGCCTCGATCGCTTGAGGACTATGGCCGATGACTACACTCGACGACTGACCTCACCAGATTAAGTGCCTACTCTCGACCAAGGCCCGCCCCCGATCATTATCCTCCGTCCAAGCATTCAAAGCTCGACTGAAGATAAGACTCCAAAGGATTTGAATCAAGATATTTCTTGACCCTCGAGCCAAATGTTCCGTTTGACTCAAGGCTCGAGGGCTACACCATGTGGGTGCAACTATACGGTGCACCTCACACGATGAGCACAAGGCTTTTTTAAGATCATCAGACTTCAACAAAGCATGAAGGTTCAAGTCGAAAGATGAGCTCCTCCTAGCTTGTTCAGCTAAAGACTTTCGACCAAGCTAAGAAGAGCTCGGGGGCTACTGTCGGGGATATGATCCTTGGGTACCCCACGATGGGCTTATCAGCCCAAACTAAGAGCAGGCCAAGCCCATCATTTGAGTCCAGTATGGCCCATGAAAGGGGGTTTGATTCTGATAAGGAATATCAGATCCTTATCTAGTAATTGAGCTCTATATCCGGTATAAAGAGATACATTTGTACCCGAATCTTTGTAATTAGGGAATAAGGACTCGAGTTCGGTATGTAATCCTGGACGTATGAAAACCGACACGAGATAGAGTCCTGTGTTGTTGGGCTCGCCCCTTGACTATATAAGAGGGATGCACCCCTCAAAGGCATGCTTTTATGCTTTCATCGCTTAGGCTCATAGCTTGAAGGCTCATTGCTTTGTAAGATTAGACACCAATATAATCCATTAAAACACTAGACACAAGGCTATTATTTCTCGGAAGGCCTGAAGTAGTATAAATCTTGGCTCTTATTGTTTAGAGTCGACCATAGGGTTCGAGAGTGCCATGCTTCCCTAACTCTCTATTCACTACACAAGAATTCAAATCCGATAAGATCAAACTATGCCCAAGGGCTCAGGCATAGCCTACTATGACTTGTCATCACCCGATCATCTAAATTACTCGACCGCCAATTCGCTCGATCATCAAAATCGCTCGAGTGCGATGATTTTCGCTTGATCGCTCCAAATTTATGCCAGGGTACTCCATGTTCACCTAATCACCTCAGAATAATATTGTTCAATCTACATCGACTTATTGTCCCTAGTTTTATTGCCAAGGGTCTCTTATTACACCAAAAATGCCAACACTTCGCCATGTTCTCCGAAATCACTGACCGAAGCCGATAAACGCCTTTGATCGCCGAATGTCTCCAATTGATGGATGATGACTGGTGGTCACATTTTGTGATCTATTTCTTTTTTGATAATATGCTTTCAGGTAATATTTGAGAAGTTGTAGATGGTGATTGACCCTAGAGTCAAATATTCTATTCGACCCTGGGCTTGGGGGCTACACCATGTGGGTGCACCTAACCGGTGCACCACACTTGAGAAAAGAAGGTTTTTGTCAATTTCAAGTTTAGGAGCTCCACATAGCTTACTACTTCATTTTGAAGACAAGACATCTTTCTAGCTATGAAGAGATTGGGGGCTATCGTCGGGGATATGACCACCGTGTATCCCAAGATCATAATTTACAAGAACATTTTGTAGTATTAGTAAGAGGAAGGGTTAAGGATTTACCCGGTGTGAGATATCGCATTATTCGAGGAGCCCTAGATGCTGTCGCAGTAAAGAATCATCAACAAGGGCGGCATTTCTAATAATAGCAAGCCTTATTCCTATTTTGGCATTTTGGATTTCAGCACTTTTAGCTTGAGCGCATGATAAACAACAATACTCTAGTGCATTTCCCTGTTTGATTTGGAATAAATGTTTTTGTACCCTTTCCTTAAAATGCAAAGCGGGTGAGCTAGCTTACTTTAACCAGCCATGGGCGCACGAAAGAAAGAAAAACCACCCCATCTTTACTTTACTTGGAATATCTATGGATCAGGTCGTCAGTGATAGTTTGTCTTGCCTATGTATGTGGTTTCTGTGGATCGGACCGAAGGTAGGCCCAGCCTACATGGTAGTTTGATATATGCACAAAGGAGTCCGACATTGATAAGGAAGCATATCGCCAATTTAGCTGTCAGATATAGATTTTGTAATAGAGATAAAATATGTACATGTATCCTTATAAAAAGGAGATAATTTAGAGTTTGGTTGTAAAACCCTAGATTCTAGAAAACCAACTCAGGTTTGGTTTCATATCTATATGCCTCGCCCCTTGGACTATATAAAGGGGCCCCTTGGACTCAGTTTTCTAGAAAATTTCCATGAGCTACTATTTGGGCCTGAACTGGTGTGTGTTGGCCATGGATTTGTTAGTAATATGCCCTAGAGCCAATATAGAGATATTGTACGTGATATACTATGTTTATGAATTATTGTTCTGTTCCTTGAAATAGGCATTATCATTATTTATCAATGAGTATGTGCCTCTTTCATGAGACTCATAATGTCGAATGTTTCTATTTCTAAATGTTCCTTGATCATATGCCATATGTAGAATAGATATGAGTAGAAGATCGGCATATGTATTGATTGATGATCATGTCTCATGGATCATGGGTATAGAGATACCAAATCAATAATATGGACGTATGTTAGAGAACATATGTTAGATAGAACCACTATGAGGCACTATTGAGATTTTATGTATCATCAGCTGGTTTCAGTAGTGTTTATGTAAAGTACTTAGACCTATCACGATTCCCAATATACGTAGTAGCTTACTTTGAGTCTACTAAACGCTACTCCATAACTAGGTAATTATAAAACTAGTCTTTGATTTTATTATGAAACATGTGGTGGGATTTGAGTGGTCAAGATGGAATTAGCCCCTCCTAATTAATGGAAGAGATATCTCTAGGTTTCTCAATGTAATGGATTGTGGAAATGCATGGCCATGCCGACATAATTAAGTAGTCAATCATAGGTTATAATCCAGTACAGAGATCGAGAGAGATTGAGCTATTGAGAGGATGTCACAAGTCTCACCTTGTGCTCAGTTGATATCGTAAGGCAAAGAGATTTGTACATGGGATCATTATAGGTTTAGCCACGATATGATCTTTATGAACACTTAAGTTAATATGCTTTACTAGGGGCTGCTATTAACGGGGTTGTAGAAAGGAGTTTTTGTATGTAACCAAGTATACATGAACCTATAGGGTAGCACACTTAACGGGTTGGATCACCTAAATCGAATAGGATTTGATCTGGTTCGGCTTGGATAGAGATCCAAGAATTTTCGAATAGAGATCTGAATAGAGTCCTGCTGGGTCAGGAAGGACCGAGCCAGGACGTCTATATATATGAGGGGCAAGGGGCTCTTGCATCATGTGCTTTGGATGCGTCTTCTGTGCTAATCTGTTAGCCATCATGAGCAAACCATAGTCCCCTTTCCTGAGCCTTCCAACCTCATCGATCTGCTAAGTAATAGTACACTACCGATCGGCGTTCCACCCTTGGATGTGTTGATACCGATAGAGGCATTGTTATACTACTACACTAATCAGACCGGCCCTCATATCAGCATCGGATCGGCCTTCACATCAGCATCGACTCGACGTGAAGGCAATTGGACGGGAGCTGATGATCTGATCGGCTACGTCAAGACCACATTGGCACACGCGTGTTGGATCGGCTTCTCCAACACTTCTTTTGCTATTTGGATAGTCTGATGGCAGGTATATATTTGGTTTGATTGTTGAACTGAAAATTGCTTGATAGAGCAATAGTAAAACTTATGTAACTTTCGACCGACAACTCCGATTGACCTAAAATTTTAACTTTGATGAAGAAGATCCTTGGTGTATTTACTTTGATGAACAAAAGTATCATTTCTTATTTGTTTGATTTTTAATCTTTAAAAGTATATCAACTCAGCCATCATACTTATCTCAAACTCTCTGCATATAATCTAAGAAACCTGAGAAACTAAAGAGTAAGATGAACAACCAAATATAATATCAACTATAGAAATTTGAACAAAAAATTGATCATTGCCTTGCTTGAAAACAAACAAACTTTTATCCACCTTTTCCACAACAAAACCCTTATCGAGTAGAAAAGTTTTTAATTTATTATACTAGGCTCTAGGTACTTGTTTTAAATCATATAAAGCTTTGAACAACTTGAAAATGTGATTTGGGCGGTTAGAATTTTCAAAACCAGGTATTTCTTTAACATATACTTCTTCATTAATGAAACCATTGAGAAAAGCACTTTTAACAATCTTTCGATGCAACAGAAGCTAAATAAGTCTAATAGCTTCTATTCTAGCAATAGGAGCAAATAAAGTTTCATCAAAATCTAAACCCTCCACTTGAGTAAACCCTTGAGCAACAAGACTAGCATTGTTTCTCATAATTACACAATCCTTATTCTGTTTATTTTTGAAAACCTATTTAATTCTAATAATGTTATGTCCTTGAGGAGGTTTAACTAAATTTCAGACTTTATTATGTTCAAAGTTTTTAAGTTCTTTATGTATGACATTGATCTACGATTCGTCAGTTAGTGCATAAGTAACATTTTTGGGTTCAAACAAAGCTATTGATGCTGGTTATGTGGTCTATAAATATCAGCGTGACTGGTGGGAGAGACACAATTATCTGCTTTCAGATGCACTTGATGCTGGTTTGGCATTCATGGCAGTCTTAATTTACTTGTGCCTAGACATGAAGAACATCAGTTTGAACTGGTGGGGGATAATGACTTGGATGGATGTCCCGTGGCTTCTTGTCGCACTGCTAAAGGTATAGTAGTCAAGGGATGCCCAATCTATACTTGAGGATCTCATGCATGGTAGCCCTTGTGAGAAATTAAACACTCTTAAGGAGAGTGCAGGGGTCGATGCAAATAATAGTTGTTTGTTTTGAAGCCATGTAGAGATGAGAAATTGCACTATTTCATTGTAGTCTTCAATATTTTCATAAGAAGATCGGTAATTGTTAGTTCAAAAGAATTTTTAGGTCACCAAACTAACTTCTAGCCCAGTCTTGAAACTGATTGTTCATGTTGCTTTGCAACGTAGTAAAAAAGAGGAAACAAGCTTAACTACAAAGGAATAAAAAGGGGGAATTAGAGTTGTACCACCGTTTTTTATCTGGTATCTAAAAATACCACCAGTATTATTCTCACTTCTATTTATACCACAAATCCATTATATCATTTTGATTTTAACAACTTCTACAGGTTTTTTCGTGTCTTCCTGTTAATAATTTTAAAATAGACCAAATCGCCCATGTCAATGTCGGCTAGGGCGAGGGCGACGGCGGCGTTTGGAGCAGCGATGACATGGCACGCGGCGCACGGTTTCGTGGCAGCGCTGCTCCCACACCACATCCCGTTGCTCCATGGCAGCCTTGGCATGCTTCAGGTTGTGCGGGATGTTTTGTTCATGCTCCACACCACACGCACGCCGGAGTTCTTGGGGCTTCTTGCCCCTACGTACCAGTCAGCCATCCACAACCTGGACGCAGCCACGCATGACCTGTTGCCGCCTGTGATTGATGTGGAAGGGGGTGTGTGAGGTAGGCGTGGACTTCCTGCCAAGCACGTAAGGGCAGAAGCTGGTTGGCACGCGGAGCTTCTTTTACGGGCTCTGCACAGTGAACAATGGCGGCACCGGTGGCACGAAGGGCGCGTGGAGGACTACATCATCAAGGCTGCGGGGGGTGCTGGGATGGTGCTAGCTAACATTGCCGTAAGCGGGGAGGAGCTCGTGGTGGACAACCACCTCCTCCCCACTATAGCGGAGGGGAAATTGGCCGGCGACAAGATACAAGAGTACACCGTTGATGAGCTCTCGTTGGGGGAGGAGGCAGGAGATGATACAGACAGGAGTACATGGGCAATTTGGTCCATTTTAAAATTATTAATGGAAAGACACAAAAACTGACGAAATTGGTAAAAATCAAAATTGATATAGCGGATCTATGGTATAAATAGAAGTGAGAAGAATATTGGTGGCATTTTTATGTACCGGATAAAAAATGGTGGTACAGCTGTAATTTTCCCATAAAAATGGCAGTCAATTTCATCGTACACACACATATATAATCTTACATCTATTAGTAAAAACAAGTGTTTCCCCACAATTGAAATCTGAATTCCATGGGACATGTGTGTAAGCCTGTAGGGGGATGCGGAGGCTACGCTAGCGGAAAACAAAATTTTTTTACCACGCACACCAGAAAACCTTGCTTAGAGATGGACCATAGATCATTAACTCAGGCACGCAGAGCAGCAGAAGAGGTGTTGGAGTAGCGAGCCGATCCACCACGAGCATGCCAAAGTAGTCGAGAAGTCGATTAACGTGGTCGGGAACCGATCAACGTGGTCGGGAGATGATCCTATTGCCCGTCCTCGAGCCGATGATGATGCTGATCTGATCAATGACACCGATTTCGATGCAAAACATGATAGCAACGCCTTTACTGGTATCCACACGTTCAAGGGTGGAACGCCGATCCAAAGTGTACTAGCACTCACACGATCGGCATGGAGGTCAAGCTCAGGAGAGATGACGGTGATTAGGGTTTGCTCATGGAGGCTAACAGATTAGCACGCACAAAGGCACACATTGCATGAGCCCCTTGCCCTCAAATTTATAGACGTCTTAGCTTGGGTCCTTTTAGGCCCAACCAGGACTCTACTCGGATCTTTATCCAATCCGTTTAGATCTCTATCTAAACCATTTGGATCTCCATCTAAACTGATGAGGACATCACTTCTACGGATACACAGGACACCCCTCAAGTATCTATGCAAGATCCTATCACCTGAGCTCGAGTACGACAATTAAATCTCAAATCGAACTTATTCCTAAGTACCTCTTTGTATAATTTTGAGAATAAATTGCTACCTAAGGATGATATTATTGTTAGGAACTATGGAGATGATGAAAAAGCACATGGAGACAAGTAAAGAGTTGGAGAAGAACCAGCGAGGACGTCCAAGCCGAGTTGGAAGACCAATCCAACTCTAGCTCGAGTCCAACTCGGATTTTAGGAGAAGTATGCACTAAAATCATCGCCCAGGCCGCATACGAACTCCGTTTTTGATATTCCACCCATGCATAGAAAGCTAACTTCGGCACCTTTCCAATGGCATCAGTTTCACGTCAAAACTCTTCTAGATCAATAGGAATCATCGAAACAAGTTAGTGTCCAGAATCTGTCAGCAAGCTATTTTCTGCGTTATTGGGCCTTTGGGCCGTGTATCCAGTTGATCTCATTAGAGGTGTATCCGAAACTACTATATAAGTTATTTCTATAGCCATATAGGGTTTTTGAGTTTATTTTACATGTTGCTTTGATAGCCGCCATGCCGCCGGTCTTGTAAGTGAACCCCAACTCGCAGATTCCAATAGAATTTTCGTTCGATTGTGTTTTCTGCGTTCTTGCTTGTGTTCTTCAATTCGCAAGCAATGATTAGCCTTCATGGCGAGGTCAATTGAACTGTGCTTGGTTGATAACCAGATGAGAAGGGGTGCTGCGATTGCAGGGGTTTGATCTCGTAGATCGAAAGCCGGATCATGTGTGTCGCGTCTCCACCAATCGTTGTTTACCATCCGCCTGACGGAAGATAGGGCACCCCGCCCTCCATCAGTTGGTATCAGAGCTCGGTTTATCGTCGGGTTCTTTTATCTTAGATTAGATTAATTTCATATTTGTCCTACAGTCCATAAAAAAGTCACAAAAAAATTGGTAGTCATAGTGTTTTCCCTATTCGAGACCATCCGTTCCTTTGCATATTTCAGTTTCAGATTCCGTAGTGTTGAGTTTATGTCCAAAGTCAAGTTTGGTTGCTAGTTAGTATTATGATCCCATTACCTAAACCCTTTACACTAGCTGCCACCCATAAATCCATTTTGGTTTGCAATTCACGTGCAAACTAAAACCTCAAAGCCCTGATTCAGACTGCCTCCAATAAAATAGTCATAACTTTTGTATATGAACTCGGAATCAGGCAAATAAGTATATCTCAAAATTCTATAGAAAAAGTTAGGTCCAATTTTCCCTAGCATTGATAGGTTTGCCGATTCGATGTTTCCCAAATTCGGCCTAGAAAATCGAGTTTTCTAGCCCTGAATTTTCCTGCACATCTTTGTTTGTCTACATAGCACTTCTTGCAGCAAAATTATGTCGCATCTTCTTGGTTTGTATTCTATGTGTTCCTAGTAAAAAAAGAAGTGCCAAAAAAAGAATACAAAAAAAGAGTTCGAAAAAAAGAAAGAATCAAAAAAGAATTATAAAAAAAGAGCACATAGAGTTGATCAATAGGATATGTCCGTTCTGAGTAGTGCTATCTTGTGCTATTTTTGTGCTATTTGTGCTGAATTTTGTCACCTTCATAAGCCATCCTTTGAGCCTTAACTACTATATAATATAAGTCTTGTTGCCATAGGGATCACATTTAGACCAGCAATTAGTACGAGTACTCTGGACACTTATTTAATATTACAATCTATTTCTGAATCGTGTTCCACCATATAGATCACTTGTGTTTAACCTTCTAGACTCCACATATATACTTCTGATCAGTGCAACTTGGGTTCTTGCAATCATCATGCCACTACCTCTAGAAGTCACTGACCAACCAAGATTGTGCCATAGCCAAGATTGTGCCATCCACTGTCTTGCGCTGGTAAGATCCTTGTAAGACAGTGGTAAGACGTCTGAGTGTGAGCGACACCACCTTTCACTACCTACTAGTTAATAGGATAATACTCTTTTATATTTTTTCTTTGTACTAATCATGACAGGAAACTCCAAGAGAGAACTCACAAGGGCGTTTGACCAAGTCATAAACCGCTTAGACACCTTGCAAGATAGCATCCAAACTCTCTCCCAAAAAATGGCAGGTATGAGAGGTAATGCCAATCATAATCGAGGTATCAATGATTCTTCTATAAAAATTAAGTTTACCATCCTATATTTTCATGGTGAATATGATGCTAAAAAATACCTAGATTGGAAGATGATGGTAGAGCATAGATTTAACTTATATCTAGTTTCTGAACAACATAGAGTTAAACAAGCAACTAGTGAGTTTAAAGATTATGCTATAATCTGGTAGAAAGAGCTAAGTGAACTTAAATTGCAACCTACTACATGGGAGTAGATTTGTCCCTCTTTCTTATTAACGTGAAATGCATAAGAAACTACATGCTTGGTTCAAAGTAACATGTCTGTGAGGGAGTATTATGCAGAGCTTCAAAGAGGCATGATCCGTTGTGGTGTTGAGGACATAGAGGACACGATTTGTTTCTTTTATGATGGATTGAGGCATGAGATTCAAGATATCATTTGTTTCTTCACTATTTGTTCCATCTTGCTATGTGTACAGAGAAAGAATTGCAGGAACGACAACACAAGGCAAGAAACTCCTATCCACCACAAGTGACGAGCGCACCGTCACCGACCAAGCATTCCTCTTCTTCAAGCATTCATCATGCGCCTGCACATGCACCTGCATCAACACTAGCGAGCACACTGCCTTCCACCACTACACGAGATGAGGAGTCAGGTAAAAAGTCATTATAGGTAACCGTTGAGGTTGCCTCATCAGCTGCAACCATAGCTCATCCTTTGGAATTTGATAATGATGCACTTCACCATGATAGAAGTAATAACTACACTCTTATGTATGAGGACATGAAAGTTACTTTGTTACCTTTAACTTCCGTTGAAATTATTAATGATGATATTAAGACGGCTGCTAATGAGAGCAAACAACTTGACATTAGATTTGAAAATCAGCAAGAAGTCAAATTAAAAGTGTCTATAGAAGTCAAATTAAAAGAGTTTGCTATCCTTGCATCTAAAACTGATCATACTGAAATTAATAATCAAGATGTGTGCTATACTTTGATTTGCGAGAATGCTATTTTTTCTCTTAATAATATAGTTTATATTTTGCCTCCTGCTGTCACTAAGTATTTATCTCATGTCGAGCTATATGACTATAAACTTGACTTGCCTACCGAGTTTTTATCTCATGTTGTGCTACATGCCTATAAACTTGACTTGCCTCTCGAGTTTTGGGATAGTTTCATATTTAACAATGCAGAATTGAGACCATCCATGGGAGTAGAAGATGAGTTTGAGTCAAGGATGACTATTTCAAGAGGGGGAGGATGATGAGGACATCATTTCTACGGATACGCATGACACACCTAAAGTATCTATGCAAGATCCTATCATTCGAGTTTGAGTACGGCGATTAAATCTCTAGATAAACACGTTCCTAAGTACTCCTTTGTATAATTTTGAGAATAAATTGCTATCTAAGGATGATATTATTGTTAGGAACTATGGAGATGATGAAGAAGCACATGGAGATAAACAAAAAGTTGGAGAAGAACCAGCGAGGATGTCCAAGTCAAGTTAGAAGTCTAATCCAACTCTAGCTCGAGGCCAACTTAGATTCTAGGAGCAGCGTGCACTAAAATCGTCGCCCATACTGCATACAAATTTCGTTTTTGACGTTCTGCCCATGCATAGAAAGATAACTTCGGCATCTTTCCAATGGAGCTGGTTTCATGTCAAAAATTCTTCTGGATCAACGGGAATTGTCAAAATAAGTTAGCATACAGAATCTGTCAGTATGCTGTTTTCTGTGTTATTAGGCCTTTGGGCCGTGTATCCAGTTGAGCTCATTACGGGTGCATCCGGAACTACTATATAAGTTGTTTCTATAGCCATCTAGGGTTTTTGGGTTTATTTTATATGTTGCTTTGATAGCTGCTGTGCCGTCGGTCTTGTAAGTGAACCCCAACTCGCAGATTCCAACAGAATTTCTGTTTGATTGCGTTTTCTGCGTTCTTGCTTGTGTTCTTTGATTTGCAGACAAGGATTAGCCTTCGTGGTGAGGTCAATCAAGCTGTGCTTGGTTGATAACCAAAAGAGAAGTGGTGCTATGATTGCAGGGGTTAGATCTTATGGTTCAGAAGCTAGATCATGTGTGTCGCGTCTTCACCAATCGTTGTTTACTATCTACCTGACGGAAGATCGGGCACCCCGCCCTCCATCATAAACTATGCCCGATTCAAACCCTATTCAAATTTAGTGTTCTAACCCATTAAGCATGTGACTCTATAGGTTCACGTATAGCTTGGTTAATGTATGAAAACTTCTTTCCAGTACTCTGTTAACAACAGCCTCTAGCAACGCATATTAACCTAAGTATACGTAAAGATCATATC
>KE371047.1:30814-41024 GCA_000418225.1 Zizania latifolia
GGAAAAGGGAAAAAGACAAGTTTGAAAAGTTGACTGGTTTTGAATATAAAGTAGTTTCGATTTTTCTGGTTTGAATCTTTGAATTTGAATTTGAATTCGAGTTGAGAAAAATCAGTTTGTCGGAAGATGAATAGTGGTTTCGTTCTTCTAAATAGTAATTACCCTATTGTTTTAAAGTAGATTTTATTTTGGCACCCGAATTCATTCAAATTTTTGAAAGTTTAAATTTGTCTTAGTTTCAAATTTGTTTTTTTAAACTTGTACGAGAAAATGGATTTTACAGAGAATTTAGATAGTAGTTTATGCATGTTTTATATTATTGAATGATGTAATGCCTGCTGCTGCGAGGTATGCCTCTAATGCAGCTTTGTAAGATTCTAAGTATTGTAATAAGCAGGTCTGCGATAAAACTACTGCCGAATGGAACGACTTTATTTTAAATTCGTTCATCTTCGATAATGTACCGGCTCGTCCCTTTTGATGATATTCCTGAAATCCAGGGTGGGTCGTTACAAAAGTGGTATCAGAGCAGAACTTGGCCCTAAGAACGAGACCCGTAGAGACCCTAAGTTATATATATCCACATACTATGTTTTAAAACATGCTTACTTTTTTATTATCCTCTACAAAATTGTTTTATTAATTAAAAATTGTTTTCTTTTACAATATGGCCTCCCACCATTTTCACTGTTCACTGGCGGATGACTTCAATGGGTTTGTGTTCCAGTTGCATGAGCTTGCCCGTTATCTCGGATATGACGAACCAACCAATGATGCTGAGATCTTCTAGGAGATTTCGAGGTGTTGCACTATCACCCTTCGCCTACGCCCTACCCTGTTCACACTCAGTGAGCGGGAATACACCTTGATCAGTATCGACTTGGCATCCGCCATCTAGGAGGTTTCCGCCGTCGCTACTTCCGGCCTTTGCCTAGTTCACCGTGTCCAGCTTGCCACCATCGATTTTCGCTACCTTCCCATCATAGGCTATGGAGAGCCCTTCCTTCGCTTCCATGGTACCCGGGGTGATACTGATCCGGCGGTTGACCACATCCTTTGATTCGTGAAGTCATAGGATTGTCTGTACCGTCGCCTCAGCGAGGCGTATGACACCTTGCGCGATCAGTACATCACCCTTCGTGGACAGCTTCCACCCCCTATCCCTGCTCCTACTAAGATGCCAGCTGCTGCCGCTGCCGCACCCGCACCACCCATTCCCGTTACCGAGGCCATACCAGATGATGCCCTACCCGAGGATCCCCCTCTGCCAGCAGCCACTCAGCCACTACCAGATGCTCCCATCCCACTACCCACCGCAGATCCATCACCTATCATCGCCGCACCATCGCCACCAGTCGCTACACCTTTTCCTAGCATTCCCACCCAGTATCCACCCTCACGCATTCCTAGCCTACGCCGTGTCCACATCGACCCTGAGGAGGAGAGTCATCAGGTTCTCACCACTGAGTAGTACTTAGCCTGTTTTGGACGACTACCCGGAGACATTCCACCTACCACCGCACAGCTACTTACCGCACACAAGCTTTCCCTGTCCTCACCCACTCCACCACCTGTTCCATACATCCCTCCACCAGCTCAGACCACTTTCCCCAGAGGTCCTTCCACAGCTACTGTACCAGATCCACGTCCAGTTCTGCGCATTTCGCCAGCCGTTCGCTCCGTGGCTACTTTGGCACCTGAGTACGTGATTCTAGATGACGATGATGATGAGGACAACACCGGGATTGACTATGATGCACTCGCCGCTGATGATGAGTAGGATGGAGCAGTGATGGATGATGATGGCAAGGATCCCGATGAGGTCGAGCCCATGTACTCTCCAGATGAGTAGTTAGAGTAGTGATGGATTAGCTGCCTAGCGAGCCTATAGCCGTCGCTAGAGCCTTTTTGTAGCTTGTGATGTTCTTCATGATGTTATGATGTACTCTCAGACTATATTATTGGGCATGTATGACCAGACTGCATATGCGTCTTGGCGACACCCCTTATGATATCCATGGATGATTGTCTGATGTTTGCTTTTGCCCCACTTATTTTCTAAATTTTGTATTTTCATTCCGGTAGATACCAAGAGGGAGCCGACGTCAGACACGCCCGCCTGTTAGACTTGGGTTTGATGTGGATGCACCAGATCCCTCGACCGAAGCTTAGAGTCAACGATCTGTTGAGTCACAGACTGCTTCTCAATAGCCAGATGAAATACCCCCACCACCTCAGCCGGATGTTAGGCAGATCCTAGCCATCCAAACCCAGATCCTGCAAGGAATAGCCCAAAACTTAGCCCACCTACCTCAGCAACAACAAGCTCCTCCACCACCAAATGGCAAGAACAAACTGAATGACTTTCTCAGAGTCCACCCACCAGAATTCTCCCACACCACTGAACTAATAGAGGCTGATAATTGGTTGAAGGACGTAGAAAGGAAACTGAACTTAGTGCAATGCACTCCCACCGAGAAGGTCATGTACACCTCACACCAGCTTCGCGGTCCTGCAGCGGACTGGTGGGAGAACTACTGTGCCGCTCATGGTGATGCTGCTGCCATTGAATGGCCCGAGTTCACAGAGGTCTTTTGAGCTGCATATGTACCAGAAAGTGCTATTGACATGAAGAGAGCAGAGTTTGAGCAAGTCAAGCAGAGAACATCCACTCTCACTGAAGAAGATGAGGTGGACAGTGACAAGAAGAAGATCATGAGGTTCCTGATGGGGATAAATGCTGGGCTGAGAATTCAACTAATTGCCTTGGACTTCCCAAACTTTCGGCATATGATCAACAAGGCTATGTGATTGAAAACGCAAGGAAGGAGGTAGAGGAGTATCGTAAGAGGAAGAACCTGCAGCAAGGCTCCAGCTCCCGTGCCATTCCTCACCCCAGAACCAACCTTCCCAATCAGTCCACCATATCCATACTAAGCCGCCAAATTTTTTTCCGTCCACCAATTCCCCGCTCCAACACCACAGCTCCAACCCAAAACCTCATAAACAACACCACCTCCGTTACCACCCAGACCCGCACCTTCAACCCAAATGGTGTCCAGTGTTACACTTGTCGTAACTATGGACACATCTCCAGAAACTGCCCACTCAACCAGGGAAATGCAGCACCCGCCCATTCCAACATCAGCAGTGCAAGGATTTCGTCAGCAGGACAGACAAGGCCAGCTCCAACAACAAGTGCTCAAGCATCGCGCTCCATAAACAACTATGGAAGAGGCCGAGTGAATCACGTTCAGGCGGAGACTGCCCAAGATGCACCCGAAGTGGTAATGGGCACGTTTCTAATCAACTCTACCCCAGCTACTGTACTTTTTGATTCCAGAGCTTCGCACTCCTTCATTTCAAAAAGATTTATAGAAAAATATGGGTGTAGAACACAGAACCTTAGAATACCTATGATCATCCATACCCCTAGCCAGGATATCCGGGCATATCAATCGTGCCCTGATATACACCTAGAATTGTAGGGTGTTCGGTTTACAGTCCACCCAATTATTCTGGAGACTCAGGAGATAGATCTCATTCTTGAGATGAACTGGTTAGCTAAACACCATGGCTATATTAATTGTTCCTAGAGAACCTTCACACTAAAAGGACCTGACGACACAGAAGTAATCCATACACTTGAAAAGAAAGCGTAAACCCAACCTGTCCTCAATAGTATTCAGGCCACTAGCCTTGAAGATGTGCCCGTGGTCAATGAGTATCCGGAGGTCTTTCCTAAAGAATTACCAGGCATGCCCCCGATAGAGAGATAGAGTTCTCTATTGAGCTAGTACCTGGAACAGCTCCTATAGCTAAGAGATCCTATCGGATGCCTGCTAATGAGTTGGCAGAAGTAAAGAGACAGATTGAAGAGCGGCAAGACTTGGGATTTGTGCGCCCTAGTACTTCACCATGGGGAGCACCAGTCCTGATAGTCGAAAAGAAGGACAAGAGCAAGAGGATGTGTGTTGACTATAGAGCTCTGAATGAGGTCACCATAAAGAATAAGTACCCCTTACCTAGAATTCATGACCTGTTTGATCAACTCACTGGAGACAAAGTATTTTTGAAGATAGACCTCAGATCAGGTTACCACCAGCTGAAGATCAGACCCCAGGACATACCTAAGATAGCCTTCATCACTAGATATGGACTGTTTGAGTACACTATAATGTCCTTTGGCTTAACCAATGCTCAAGCCTATTTCATGACCCTGATGAACAAAGTCTTCATGGAGTATTTGGATAAATTCATAGTGGTATTTATTGATGATATCTTGATTTACTCCAAAAGTCAGGAAGAGCATGCATACCACCTACGCCTGGTACTAGAGCGACTGAAAGTAAATCAACTCTATGCCAAATTCTCAAAATGTGAATTTTGGTTAGACAGAGTTGCCTTCTTGGGACATGTTATCACTGCAGAAGGAGTCGAGGTTAATCTCGATAAAATAGAGATAGTGGTCAATTGGAAATCACCAACCAATGTTACCGAGATCCAGAGTTTTCTGGTTTTAGCCGGATATTATCGGAGATTCATAGAAGGATTCTCGAAAATTGCTAAGCCCATGACTGAGCTGCTGAAAAAGGAGAAGAAATTTGAATGGTCTAGTGCCTGTGAAGAAAGTTTTCAGGAGCTAAAGAAGAGACTCACTACAGCCCCAGTGCTCACCCTACCAGACATCCGAAAGGATTTTGAGATATACTGTGATGCCTCCAGGAAAGGTTTAGGATGTGTCTTGATGCAAAACCAGAAGGTTGTATGATATGCATCCAAACAATTGAGGCCTCATGAGAAAAATTACCCAACTCATGACCTAGAATTAGCTGCCGTAGTGCATGCTTTAAAAATTTAGAGACATTATCTGATAGAGAATAGGTGTGAAGTTTATACAGACCATAAAAGCTTGAAGTATATCTTCACCCAGACAGACCTGAATCTCAGGCAGAGTAGATGGTTGTAACTAATCAAGGACTATGACTTAGGCATCCACTATCATCCGGGCAAGGCCAATGTAGTGGCAGATGCTTTAAGTCAGAATGCACATTGCAACATGGTAGTAGTGGGCGCTACCCAAGAGCAGTTGTGTAAAGACTTTGAGTAGCTTAGACTCTACCTAGTACAGCCTGGTACCTTGGCCACCTTAGACTTGGTACCTACCTTGGAGTCTGATATTAGGGATGCTCAGTTCGAAGATCCAGGGATTAAAGCCATCAAGGAGAACATACTTCAGGGAAAATGTTCTGAGTTTACTGTTGATGACCTAGGGACCCTATGGATGGGGAAGCGTATATGTGTACTGGATGAAAGGAGGCTCAAGGACATGATTCTCATAGAAGCTCATCAGTCAGCTTACTCCTTGCACCTTGGGAGTACCAAGATGTACCATGACCTAAAGAGATATTTCTGGTGGTCTGGAATGAATAAGGATATCATGGACGATGTGGCCCATTGTGATATCTATCAGCGAGTTAAAGCAGAACACCTAAAACCTGCTGGACCGCAATAGCCACTCCTGATTCTTGAATGGAAATGGGAAGAGATTGGTATGGACTTCATCACCGGTCTACCTCGTACTCAACAAGGGTATGATTCTATTTGGGTAATAGTCGACCGTCTCACTAAAGTTGCTCACTTCATCCCTGTCAAAACTACCTACAATAGCAAGCAGCTACCAATCTATACATGAGTCATATTGTATGTCAGCATGGAGTGCCTAAGAGGCACCCAGTTCACCTCAAGGTTTTGGGAGCAGTTGCATGAAGCTCATGGTACCTATTGGGTTACGGGGAGGCTACGCTAGCGCTTAATTTCAAAAATTTACCCTGTTAGCCTAGGAACCATGTGTGTAATGAGATGATGGATCGTTACCTCAAGCCATGAGGCGCGCTCGGGCAGCGGAAGTAGAGTTGATGAAGTGCGTCCTCGAGCTACTCCTCCTAGCTCCATTCGTTCATCGGCGATCCGGCGATGAAGACGGCGCAATCCTACGATCCAGCGAACTCCACAGAAGGAAGATGAGCACCACTATTGGAGTAGTGCCTCTCTAGTATCCACACGTTCGGGGACAGGATCACCTTGCGCCGGCGTGCTAGCACTACTCGCGAGATCCGGGGAGAGATCATTACAATCGGGGTAGCAAGGAGAGAGGTGGCGGCTAGGGTTTGGTGAAACCAACATCAAGCAGTAGCCTTTTCGTGCTAGCTCCACCTCTCTTTATATAGTACCCTCTCATGGGCCTTTAATCAGTATTAAAGCCCAACAGATCTAATCTATTTGTCTAGACCCAAAACTTTCGGTCCTAACCAGAACTTCTGAAAATAACCTTATGTATCGAATTTATCACTGATATGACATCTCCATGTCTATGATCTGTGAAACTTGATCATCAATCAGACAGATGTGCTAATCTATAAATCATCACTTTCCCACATGACGATCTCAGATTAGGGATAATTTAGAATAACATCATAACACAAAGAGTCTCATAAGCAAGTCACGCACTTGCTGATCAATATAAAAGATATTTATTCAAGGAACAAGATAACCAATTATCCAAATGTACATCAGCATAGACAAAACAACTTCTTCTCACATACACTCGACTCACTCACGTAAGTATCTAATACCCATAGAGCTCAAGTACGCCTCATGCCTGAGCTGTGAGAGAGGCTTCATCAGCAGATCTGCAATGTTCAAATCTGTGTGCACCTTGCATATCTTCACATCACCTCTATCTATAATCTCACGGTTTAGGTGATAGCGCCGAAGTATGTGTTTGGACTTCTGGTGTGACCTAGGCTCCTTGGCTTGCGCAATGGCACCACTATTATCACAATAGAGGTCCACTGGACTAGACGTACTAAGAACAACACCCAGCTCAGAAACAAACTTTCTGATCCAAACTGCCTCCTTCACAGCTTCAGAAGCTACAATATACTCAGCCTCAGTTGTTGAATCTGCAACCGTTTCTTGTTTGGAACTCTTCCAACTCACTGCGCCTCCATTGAGGCAGAACACAAATCCAAACTACGAACACGGATCGTCCTTGTCAGTTTTGAAGCTAACATCGGTGTAACCATTTACAACGAGCTCCTCCTCACCTCTAAAGACCAGAAACATATCCTCAGTTCTTCTCAAGAACTTAAGGATACTCTTTACTACCGACCAGTGACTTTTACTTGGGTTTGACTGATATCTGCTCGTAACACTTAGAGCATAAGAAATAAAATGTATGCTGCCTCTCTAAGATCTTTCATTGAGAAACTTTTTCTCAACGAAGACTTGACAGCTTCTAGCATAAGAATATCATTTCTGATCAACAATATGTCATCTACGTATAAGACCAGAAATACAAGTGAGCTCTCACTAACCTTCTTGTAAACACAAGGCTCTTCTTCATTCTTGATGAAGCCAAACCTTTTAACTACCTCATCAAAACGAAGGTTTCAACTCCGAGAAGCCTACTTCAGCCCATAAATAGACCTTTGCAGCTTGCAAACTTTCCCAGCATTCTCTGGATCATCAAGACCTTCAGGCTGTGTCATGTACACATGCTCACTTCGGTTTTCGTTAAGGAAAGCCGTCTTGACATCCATTTGCCATATCTCATAGTCATAAAATACGGCAATTGCTAGGATGATCCAGATAGACTTTAGCGTAGCGACGGGCGAAAATGTTTCATCATAATCAACACCTTGAATCTGACTGAAACCTTTCACCACCAATCGTGCTTTATAGATATAAACATTTTCATTAACGTCTATCTTTTTCTTAAAAATCCATTTACACTCGATAGTTTTTACACCATCAGGTGGATCGATCAAGTTCCAAACTTGATTCTCTTGCATGGATTTTAACTCGGATCTTATGGCTCCAAGCCATTTCTCAGAGTCTGGTCCCATCATCGCTTCTGAATAGGTCTTAGGTTCATCATTGTCCAACAATAATATGTCGTGATGCCTAGTGGTTAAAAACGCAAACCGCTCGGGCGCATGACTCAACCTCTCTGACCGACGTGGGGCTAGTGTCTCGATAACAGGCTCTGCAACATCTTGCATGTCGAGTTGTGGTTCAGTAGGAGCTAAAACACTTTCTAGTGGTTGTCGAACCTCCTTGAGTTGCACCGTGCTCCCACTAACCCCTTTCGAGAGAAACTCTTTCTCAAGAAAAATACCATTCCGGGCGACAAACACTTTGCCCTCTTCCCGATTATAGAAGTAATATCCTTTGGTTTCCCTAGGATACCCCACAAAGAAGCATTTATCAGATTTGGGAGTGACCTTATCAGACGTCAAACGCTTTACATAGGCCTCACAACCCCATATCTTTAGAAAAGATAACCTAGGACGCTTCTCAGTCCATATTTTATATGGTGTCCTTTCTAAAGATTTAGATGGAACTCTGTTTAGTGTGAAAGCAACAGTTTCTATAGCGAATCCCAGAAAGACAATGGAAGATCAGTTTGACTCATCGTCGACCAGACCATGCCTAACAAGGTTCGGTTCCTCCGCTCGGACACCCCATTTCACTGAGGTGTACCAAGTGGAGTCAGCTGTGGAACAATTCCACACTGCTTCAGATGATCATTAAACTCATGGCTCAAATATTTACCTCCACGATCCGATCATAGAAATTTAATTGTATTGCTGGTATGATTTTGTACCTCATTCTAGAATTCCTTGAACTTTTCAAAGGATTTCGACTTATGCCTCATCAAATAGACGTAACTATATCTACCAAAGTCATTGGTAAAAGTTATGAAGTACTAAAAACCACCACTAGCTATAGAACTCATTGGTCCACATACATCAGTATGTACAATGGCCAATAGCTCGTTTGCCCTCTCACTTCGACCAGGCAAAGGCGTCTTAGTCATCTTGCCAAGCAAACAAGACTTACATGTGTCAAATGATTCAAAATCAAATGACTCCAAAAGTCCATCTCTATGGTGCTTTTGCATGCGCTTCTGATTTATATGACCCAAACGAAAATGCCAGACATAAGTAGGATTTAAATCATTGAGTTGAGGTTTCTTCGTATTAATGTTATAGACATGTGTATCCTCAACATTCAGAATATATAAGCCATTCAATAATAGACAAACACCATAGAACATACCATTCAAAAATATCGAACAACACTTGTTCTTTATTACGAATTCAAAACCGTCTTCCTCTAAACATGACGAAGAGATAATGTTTCTGCCCAAGGCGGAATGTAATAACAATTATTCAATTACAAAACCAATCCTAAGGGTATCGACAAAGAATAAACACCGACGGCCAACGCAACAACTTTTGCACCATTGCCGACGCGAACATCCAATTCGCCTCTTGCACACTTCCTTGTCCTATTCAGTCCTTGCAACGATTTGCATGTATGAATCATTGATCCGGTATCAAATATCCACGAATCGCTTGGACGAGTAGCAAGATTAATTTTAATAACATTTATACTTGAAGTGGAAGCGAAAGTCTCACTTCCCTTCTTCTTCTTGAGTTCTTCCAAGTACAACTTGCAGTTAGGGATGGCAATTCTACCCGTTTACCCGCGGGTAAAAACCCTATTAGGGTCGGGTATGTTCCCAATATCATACCCGATGAGTAAACAGGTACGGGTATGGGTATTGACTACCCATACCCGTTTACCCGTTTACCCGATAGCTGTGAGTATATAAGCAAATTCAACCAAACCCTAGCCCCTCATTTGCTCTCCCTCACTAGCCGCCAGCCTCCTCCAATCACCTCTCACTTCCCCAATCTTCCGGCCTTGGCATCCAGTCCCCATCGCCAGGGCCAGTCCCCGCCGCCGCGCGAGACCCCGTCGTCGTGCCGAGGTCTGCCGCACGAGACCCCGTTGTCGCGCCGAGGTCCACCGCGTGAGACCCCGCCGCTGCGCTGAAGTCCACCACGCGAGACCTCGCTCCGCGCTAGATCTGCCACCGTGCCGAGGTCCACCGCGCTGAAGTCTGCAGCGCCGAGATCTGCCGCTGAGCTGAGGTTCGTCGCCACGCCGAGGTCTGCTGCTGGGCCAAGCTCCTCAGCCGTCCTGAGGCCCGAGATCCGTCGCTGCGCCTTCCCATATCCCGCTGCGGCCTCCGGCCGGCCCCGACACTGTGGCCTCAGCGGGCGGTGCCCCCGGCTCCTTCCTCTTCTCTACGTGCTACGCTTGTTTCTGGTTTTGGTTTCAGTTCACGGGTAAA
>KE371047.1:60383-74957 GCA_000418225.1 Zizania latifolia
CGCCGCGGCTAGCCCCGTGCCGACCAGCGCCTTCCCCACTGTGTGCCGCCGTGGTAGCCCCTCGCCGGCCTGCGCTTTTCCCCAGCTCTTTTCTATCCGCTTGGCTGCTCGTCTACACTTCACTGGTAAACAGGTATACCCACGGGTATACAACGCCCGGGAGTAACGGGTATGCGCATAGATTTTTACCCATCGGACAAACGGATATAGGTATGTGTATGCACTACTCGTACCCGTCATACCTGATTACCATCCCTATTAAGTGACTTCTCATACATAAAAGATGTGTCTATTTTAACAGTTAAAACAAGTCAACAAGTCCTCTGAAATACTAATGATCAAGAAGATGCTTTAACCAATATTAAAACCTGCTCCCATTTGCTTTCTTCTCAGCATTTTGAGTGGTGTGTGTCCACGTCGCCCCAGGCGGAAGGCTGGCTAGCTTGCGAAACTTAGGTGTTCTGGGAAACTCAGGTGTTTTTTGAAAAAATCCATGGTCTGCTAGGAGCCTCGTGTGCCCACAGCCCCCATTCGGCCACCTCGTGCCCTACGCCTAACCAGCTCCTAAAGTGTCACTATACCCAGCCGATCAAATGACTGACATGTGGCCAATTTTGCCCTGGGACCTAAAGCCACTTTCAGTGTAACAACAGTGTTGTCTACCAAACTATGTGAAGTGTATCATTTCTGAAACAGACATATGAATGAATAATAATCTTATAATCATCGCAGTAAGAAATTGCACACACATAGGCTTAACATGTGTTCCCTGTTCTCTCAGATAATGGCTCCGAAAAAGTGCAGAGCACAGTATGCATTAAAATGATGCAAAAATTTTATTTATTCAACATTCCTCAAACTTGGTCATAAGAAGCTCTTCAAATCCACCATCTCTGCATTTATCAAGGCAATGAAGAGCACAAGTTGCCTCGTCTTGAAGCTGGATAAACAAAAACATTAGTCTAAGGTGGATGCTATTACAATTAAACTCAAATAAATTAGCAAGCTTTAGTGTGGACGTAGAGTTCATTGGCAATGGCAAAAGCTCTATATAAGCAGCAGCATCAAATTTGATTCTTTGAATGAATATTAAGGTGAAAAGAAAGTAACTAAATAGAAGAACAACCTGTATATACATGAAGGACTGGTATCCGTGCCTTATGAACTCTCCTAGGATAAGTAGTTCTATGAACTCTCAATAGCATTTTGCTGCAAAAAGACAGTTATGGCTGTAACAGTGACAACAGATTAGTGACAGGTAGCTGCCACAGCATCATGTATCAAAATAAAACAATGAACCCAGACAGGTAGATGGGACGATCAGAAATATTATCACCCTTAAACAGTAAAAAGGTAATATGAATATTCAAATAAAAGAACCTGATTTATTTGGTTTAGGACATTATAACCCCCGTTCAACATAAAATCAACAGTAGCATCTTTCCACCAAGGAAGTAGGCAGTGTAGACGGCCAATCTGAAATAGAAAATACAAACATGTCTTCAAATACTCTTTTGTGTGTCTCTGGGGGCAGAAACATGTCTTCAGATCCCAAAATGAAGATGAACAGGAAAATGGAATAACTTTGCTACCTTGTTGGCAGATCTATGAATAAGTGAATGGCAATGTTACTGCATAGTTCTAGACAGTATCATATAAACATAAGCAGAATCCTAGGGGAAGGAATATATGACTTTTAAGTACAGAGTGAAATATTACAGCACGACAGGAAAATGTTTGGATAATCATTTTTTTCCTTTTGATGTGTCAAAATTTTCATACACTCATACCTGGTATAGTGATATCACAGTTTCTTGAAAAAGTATGGACAAAGGAACTTTATTGGAAGATATGAGTATAACACCAAAAGGTGAGGAAAACCAATAAACCAACAATCAGGAAATAATTATTGCCTTTGTACAGTTCTATGGGACCAATAGAGGCTTACTTGCACCCAATCAAAGAATCCAGCTGAACCATCTGGGATTTTATGAAATGCCATGTATGTCTTACCTTGTTCTCGAGATTCACCAACACTAAATGGTTATCAGTCCCACCAGAGACGAGTTCATAGCCTTTTGCTGTCAAGATCTGGATGCAGCAATATTTCCATCAGAAAAATGGTTTAAACTTTAAAGCACAATTTATCATGTTGACAACTAATCATTTGCACCTGCTAACATGCTGAAGGGAACAAAATGAAGAATAAGACTGTTATTAAGCAGTAGCTAATGAATCTATGACAAGAGAGTTGTAAAATAAAGAACAAGTCAAACTGTACTGTAGATAAAAACCCACTACAAAAGGCATGATTAATTACTTATCAATTATCATATTAAGTTAGCAGACATTTTTTTATCAAAATTAGGTTAGCAGATATAATCATAAATCTTGTTATGCAGACGGATAATTCGAGCAAGGTTTAAGCACATACCTGTGCAAATTTTGCGCAATTGTTAATAACTTGCTCTTGATAAGCTCTGTACTCCAGGGTGGTTGCCTGGTAAGTTAAACAGTCTCTTAAAATCTAAGGCAAAGGGCAAATAATGTGACATAGAAAATAATATAAAACATCAGCAATCAGAAGTGCTGCAGACCTGCTTAAGTGCAACAGCCAACCCAGTAATGGTATGATTATGAGGCCCACCTTGCAGCATTGATCTTGTCCTCAAGATCATACATAACCTATACCATAGAGGGTCATTAGACCTTTTTATATTTTCGAAAATAGGAGTACTACAACTTGAGTTCACAGGCTCGCTGAAAAAGAAGTAGCACAAACACCTATGCTACTTTCTAATATTTTGCTCCAGTATACCTCTTTCACTTGCTTGTTTATTTCTTTCACCCCCTTCCTGTAAAAGATCATACCTCTTTCACTTGCTTGTTTATTTCTTTCACCCCCTTCCTGTAAAAGATCATGGCTCCACGTGGTCCACGGAGTGACTTGTGAGTAGTGGTAGTCACTACATCTGCGTAATCAAAACAAGATGGAATAACACCAGCTGCAACAAGCCTGCTGATATGTGCCATGTCTGCTAGAAGTATTGCCTTCTGCTTGTCACATGTCTGCAGATTGCACAACATAAGTAGACTTATTTGACTGATTACAGAAGATGACGATTCAATGTGCTCTATTGAGGAGCAAAACTCACCTTCCTTATGCGGGCATAATCATAAAGACAAGCATATGCACTTGCACCAGCAACAATCAACTTTGGCCTAAAAAGAACATCACTCTTCTCCAGCTGTACAGAAGTAGCATATCAAGCTTGTCAGCAAAAGGTCTTAACATTATTCAACCAAATTTACACACAAATAAGAAATCTTTAATTGCCCATTTGCATCAGAATAATCATTAACTGCCAAACACACACACACATGAGAAAAGAAAATAGCATTCTAGCAGACTGTAAAATCTACTATTGCTGTCAGGAACTCAAGCTGAAAGAATGTTTAAAGGAGAAACTTTACTCAGACATTCAATAAGAAAAGTACAGAACTAATGCCACTAAATTTACATGTGGATATGCGAGACCGTCAAAACAACAAAAAATTAAGAAACCTACACTACGATAGTACTGTTTCAATTTCAAATCCGCAAATTACAGTGAGAGATATCGGACTTTGTCTGGCCATTCCCATCGGCATTCGGCACATCCCAAAAACAATGGATAGATCCAACCGACCATCCTCAGCACAATCCTAAAGCCACCATCGGCAAGCATTACCCGAAAGCTGCAACTTTTTCTACGCTCCCACTCGCCTGACACCAACCTCCCAACCACAAAGCACGATGCCCAAATGCCAGGAATCGAGATCTCCGCTCACCTGCTTCCTCAATAGAACACGCCGCCACTCCCACCGCCCGATGCCACTCGCGCGCGCCCTGCCGGCGCCGCTTGTGTCGCCGCCTGGATGCCAGCAGCCGACCACTCACGCCGCGCTGGCTGGCCCTGCAACAGTGAGCTCAAGGCACCGCAACAGTGAGCTCAAGGCCGGCATCCATCCCCTCAGGGTAAGTCCCGCACGCCGCAGCTAGATTCAGCTTCGATCCTCGTGTGCTTTGTTCCTATTACGGAGGAAGCGTTGCTTCTCTGGCTGGTTCGCAGCGTGGGGCAGGGCAGGGTGAGGCTTGGGGTGGGGGTGGGGCAGCAGGGCGACGCCGGCGCCGGGCGGGGGACCGAGCGGGAGTGTCTTGAGGTCCTCGTCGCACTTCTCCAGCGCGCCCAGAAGCTTCCGCCGCTTCTCTGCCGCGGTATCCGGGGGAGGGGGAGGGGGAGGCGGTGAGAGACAGGGAGCGGGGAAGCGAGGCAGAGGAGGAGGGAGAAGTTGGGGGAGTGGAGCACGAGACCGGCGGTGAGCAGGAGCGCGTGGAGTTGCGTGAAGAGGCGTGGTGGGAGCCGGAGGGAGAGGCACGGCGCGGCGCTGCGTCGAATTGATGGTCACCATGAACTTTCTTTTTTATAATAGTAAAGATAAAGATATTTCGTTCGTCACGTTCTTCTCCGGCAAAAATAAACCTTAACCGAACTCTAAGTCTTTCTGTTTTTTAATCTGTTTTTATTTTAAGGAAATTTAATATTTGCTTTAATTTTCAAACATGAAAAACCAAACGACCGAAAAGAACCAAAGAAAATTAGAATTTCTAATGTTAATATCTTAATAAGTTGATATATTGAATTGTAATATAATTTTAATTTTATCTATCTTACCAAATGAGATTTAAAAGAGTGATCATATTCCAGTTAAAATTTAATCAAACTATTTTGGTTTTAGTTATTTTAAACAATTGTTTAATTTCTATTTCCTAAAATTTTAATTTGTTTGAAATCGAAAAAAACGATTGCCTATCCTAGCCACTGCCACAGCTGATCCTGTCCTCTTCTCTGGCCACGGAATCTACAATCATCGAACTCAACATGAAGTACTTGAAGAATCCGAAGACTCTTTGCGCTCAAAAGCCTTGCACCATTGGGAAAACTTTCTCGATCTGCTGCTGACTGCTGGGTTCTTTAGGAGGCAACAAAAATTCAGATTATTCCGTGTGCTTCTGATATGTTTTGGTTTGTTTTGTTTGCCATCAGGTTTGAGATATTTCCTTCCCATTTGATCGAGCCTACTGTCCATGCAAAACAACGACTTGGAGAATCAAGTGAAGCTGAAGAGGATACCACTTACCCAAGGTTCTTTGGAAACAGTAAACAACATTGTCCATGATCCCTTTGTTGCTGGGGCTCATTGTATTTACATCTTCTTGATGATTCTGGCAGATGATGTTGCTGTGTTTGGACCATCTGAAGTTGTTGATTGGTACTGAGGCTGCTTTCATTGGTTCAATGCTGCTCCTTTGTGATTGACTCTACTGGCTCAGATCCTTTTTCGCTCTGCTGTCAAGAAGCAACCGTCCAAAAAGGCTTATTCATTTCATTCTACATGGAATGTATGGGAGCTTCGCTATATTATGGATCGGTACATCTAAATCAAATTGGGTCTTGCCATGTGGGGGGCGCACCTATCGTCGAAGGGCTGAGGGTCGGCACTGGCTCAAGCCTGAGTTGGTCAGGAGGTTTTTAGATCTAAACCATATTAATTTATCTATTTGTTGTTAAATGTAATCTCTTATCTTTAGTTAGTTCCTAGAAATAAGGTCTCTTCTCTATATAAAAGGACTAGTAGTTATAATCATATCAATCAAGAAATAAAGTAGTTCTTTTCCATCTACCAGCCCCCTTTGCTCCTTGCACCGGCCACTCCTGCCTGCGCTGGCCGCACCTAGCTATCATGACGCTGGGGAAGCGAGGGACAGCACGCCCTCGCCCTCCGGTCTTTTCCTCACGTTCTGCTACTCGATCAAAGACTGTGACAACTTGGTATTAGAGACCACTTTTCTCGACCGCTCCTGCTGCCCAACCCCGATGGCCGATGGTTCTGTCGCCATGACGCCCTCGGTAGAAGATCTACTCAAGGAGGTTCTCCTTGGACAGCAGGAGATGCACGAGTCGCTCGGGCGCACCAATCGCCGGATCGACGATATGCTACAACAGTAACAAGCTCAAGACATTGCCATCCACCGGCTGGAGCATGGATCCAATGAGGTCCTGTCGGCCGGCACTTCTTGCATGGATCAGCATCACCGACTGTCGATGCCTCATCTAGGTGACTCACACTAGGCCAGCCGTAACAGCAGTTCTGCTTCGAGGTACCACAAGTTGAACTTCCCAACGTTCGATGGTACGTCGGATCAGTTGCCATGACTTAATCGCTGCGACTAGTTTATCCACGGCCAGCGCACGCCAGAGGATGACAAGATCTGTCTGGCCTCATTCCATCTATTAGATGATGCCCAATTATGGTATTACCGTTACAAGCGGGACAACGCTGTACCATCGTGGCCACAGTTTATCGCTCTCATTAACACTACATTCGGACCTCCAGTACGCAGCAACCCCTTGGGAGAACTAGACAGCCTTACGTGCTCTGGATCCGTCGATGACTTTTGCATGCAGTTCATGTGCCTGGCCTGCCACGATGACTCCCTCACTGAGCGACAATAGATCTGGCTCTTCACCCATGCCTTGTAGGATCCCCTGAAGACCAACGTGGAGCTCTGGAACCTAGAGTCACTTGAGATGGCCGTAAGCCTCGCTCATGCCTATGAGCATCGTACGACCACTCTTCCACATCCAACCCGTGCTTCATCATGTTTGGGTCCACGCCAAAAGTCTTCAGCGACGACATCAAGCGTTGATGCTTCGTTGACATCTGGCTAGCCCTAGCACAGAACTCTCTCTCTAGCCGAGCTACAGTCACGCCATGAGCAGGGACTCTGCTTCAATTGTGACAAGAAGTTTGTGCAGCGATGACATACTATCTGATGACACACCAGATGACTTGGCCATCTCCTTATCGACCTTGACTGGCATCACACCACATATAGGACAATCATGATGGTATGTGCAAACATTGGTATCATTCCTCTTGTGGTCTTGCTGGACTCAGGATCGATGCATAACTTCATCGCTGACTCCGTGGCGGAACACACGGGCCTCGTTGTCATACCATGCTCTAGGATCCATGTCATAGTTGCCAGTGGTGAATGAGTGATGATCTTGGGCCTCTGCCGCGCCATCCACTTTAGCATCAACAACGACGAGTTTGTCATCGACTGCCTAGCCCTTCCTCTTGATGGCAACGACCTTGTCCTTGGCGTACAATGGCTAGGGTCCCTTGGCCCTCTCATCTCAGACCTTAGCCGATTGACAATGGCCTTCATCCGCTCATGCTGGAAGGTCATATGGTATGGCTGACCAGATCACTATGCACTACCGCACATGCATGTCTGCAGCACCAATGATCTGCTGCCTGCCCTCCTCGATGACTTTGCCGATATCTTTTAGGAGTCACACGACCTACCTACAGCCCATTCACGCTACCATCGCATCCACTAGAAGGCAGGTACGGTTGCTGTGGCGGTTTGGTCGTACAGTACCCCATGGTGTAGAAAACCAAGATCGAGCACCAATGCCACACCATGATGTAACAAGGACTAATCCGACCAAGCGACTCGACCTTCTCCACCCTGGTTCTCCTCGTTCACAAGAAGGATGACTCATGGTAGTTCTGCATCGACTACCGTGCCCTCAAGATGGCAACGGTCAAAGACAAATTCCTGATTCCAGAGGTCAATGAATTGCTTGGCGAGCTCCATAGCACCCGGTTCTTCACCAAGCTCAACCTCCATTAGAGATATCACCAAGTACTAATGCACCTGAACGACATCGCAAAGACGACATTCTGCACCCAGGAAGGTCTTTTTGAGTTCCTCGTTATGCCCTTCGGCCTCACAAATGCTCCAGCAACATTTCAGGCAATCATGAATGAAGTACTGCAGGAGTTCCTACGCCGCTTTGTCTTGGTGTTCTTTGATGACATACTCATCTACAACTCGTCATGGTCCAAGCACCTACGACATGTCTGTCTCGTGTTGTCCACACTGTGACATCACTGACTCTTCGTCAAGCGCTCCAAGTGTTCCTTCGGCACTTCTTTGGTGGCCTATTTTGGACATGTCATCTATGCTGCAGATGTCGCCATGGATGAGCAGAAGGTCCAAGCCATCAACGCTTGGCCACAGCCACGCTCTGGCTGGGCTGTGCGCAGCTTCCTTGGCCTCATCTGGTACTACCGCAAGTTCATCTGCAACTTCAGAGAGCTCACCGCCCCGCTCACAAAGCTTCTTTGGAAGGACACCTTCCTCTAGTCTGATGAGACCCCAACGGCTTTCTAGCACCTCAAGGATGCACTTACATCAGCACTAGTCCTACAGCTTCTTGACTTCAGCAAGACCTTCATCATCGAGTAGGATGCATCCGGCCATGGCATTAGGGCAGTTCTGCATCAAGGCATGGGTGCCATCACCTTCTTTAGCCAGCCAGTACCTCCTTGACACGCCGGTCTCACTATCTATGAATGCAAGCTCATCGGCTTGGTGCAGGCCGTCCGACACTGGCGTCCCTACCTCTGGGGCTGCCCATTCATCATCTAGACCGACCACTACAGCCTGAAGTCCTCCTCGACCCATAGCACCACTGGGTCAGCAAGTTACTCGGGTTTGACTTCAAGGTCGAGTACAAGATGGGTTGCTCCAACATTGTGGCTGACGTGCTCTCACGCCGTGACAGTGAGCAATCGCCGGCCATCCTCACCATATCAACTGCTCGATTCAACCTCTATGACACCTTCCTGCAAGAGCTCAAGCAGGATAGCGATCTTTAGGCTTTGCATGCCCGCATTGTCGCCAGCAATCAACCGAGACCATGAGTGATCACCGATGGCATGATCACCTTTGGTGGTTGCCTCTACCTCCTAGCTTCATCACCAACTCTGCTGGTCGTTCTGCGCTCCTCACATGATGTCAGACATGAGGGCATTCAGAAGACCCTACACTGTCTACGGGCTAACTTCCACATCCCCAACGCCCTTAACACTGTCTAGGGCTTCGTTCGGGCCTACGCGGTGTGCTAGCGCAACAAGGCAGAACATCTTCACCTAGCCAGCCTTCTCTAGCCACTATGCATCCCATCAATGGTGTGGGCCGACATCACCATGCACTTCATCGAAGGCCTACCCAAGCTCCATGATAAAACGGTCATCCTCACGGTAGTGGATCGGTTCTCCAAGATGGCACACTTCATCCCATTGGGCCACCTCTATATGGTTCTATCGGTCACCAACGCCTTCTTCACGAAGATTGTATGACTACACGACATCTCAGTATCCATCGTTAGCGACCATGATCCAGTGTTCACCAGTAGCTTCTAGACAGAACTCCTCTATTTGACCGGTGTCAAGCTACATCTCAGCTCCACCTACCACCCACAATCCAACGGCTAATCCGAGGTAGTTAACAAGACCATTGTCATGTATCTTTGATGTTTGATACGAGATCGACCTCAGCAATGGCTTCGCTGGCTCCCATGGGCTGAGTTCGCCTACAACACCTACTTTTAGACGACCATCAAGACATCCCCATTTTGGGTGGTTTACGGTCGTGACTGTCATGTTCAGAAATTCCAACCATTTCCTTACGATTTATTGTGCGGAAAGTACCCTCGTCTAGGAATCAGCCAAGGCACACAATAGACAATTTATTAGACATTGAAAGCATAGTTGTTCATGACAAAATAAATAATGTACTTATTACAGAGGTGGCATTGGAACCTCAAAATATTAATGATAATCATAAATAACTCCTAATCGAACTTTATTGATGCAGCGGTGACTCCACTCCACAGACAGACTTGACTAGGCCTAGCTCAAAAGAGACCACCTTCATCTTCACTGATGAACTCCTCCTTTGATGGGGGGGAACGCAAGGGTGAGTATTTTGAATACTCAGCAAGCCAGCCAAGCAGAACAGTTATAATGCACGGAGAATACAAATGATGGCATAATAGGGCTTATTTGCGTAAAACAACATTAAAGAGAGATGGAATTTAAAGAGTAGTTCTAATTAAGTTAGAACCTTAAAAGCATTATTATCCAATTACTGAATAACTCTTACTCAGAGTCATCAGGCTCGAAAACCAACCAAACCACTCTAAACTAGAGCTAACCACGTTAAACAGGAAGTAACAACAAGTTAATTAAGTAATAGTAGGACTAATCATGAGTGACCTTGCATTGCTGCCCTTGACCGTGGGCACAGCTATTCGAATAGTTTTACTCTGATCAGAGGTGCACAACTTTACCCATAAGACACAACACTACAACACATCACCATGTGCCTCAATACCACCACAGTACCTTAGAAAAGAGTTGTGATAAGACCATTCACCTAGATCCTCCAAGCTTCACACCCCAGATTACCATCTATCTATACCCCTGGCATTCCCCATTCACAATAGCAGAGACTATGAAGAGTGCATGGCTACCGGCCGTCTTGATGCTCCACCCGGGATCTCTAGGCTTCAGGTCAAACCATTACCGACGTTGGCTTGTGGTGAGTGGGGATTTACAGTGCAAAAATGGCCCATGAACCAGTCCTTAAAGTGTCATGAGTACAACTTGCATAACCACGGGCCATGTACTCATAACCCACCTTAGTCAAGGTTTAATGATTTAATTTATGAACCAGTTCGCTAGTCAACAAGTAATCATATAAGACAACATTAACATGTAAGTGGTATTAATGAGCATTATGAATGTGACACTAGTTTCTAAGCAGGGCTAAGCAATCCAGATAAATCATATTAAGGATTCGTACTGCAATTTTGAATGAATAGTATCTTGAAAGCATGTATTCAACATGATCAAATAAAAGGCTTGAACAATTTGCCTTACTAAACAGGGATAAAAATGGGCGCTTTTTCGACGTACACAGGCTCTTCTAGCACTTCAGAGACTAAACAGCAGTACAACAAAACAATAATAAATTAAAACTGTATAGCAAACCAAACATTCTGAGTGTGAGCATATTTTTAATGGGTAGAGCTCAATTTTAAAAAAATTCTGCAATTTGAATGGTTAAATTTAGAGTTCAGATAAAGTACATATGAATTTTTGAAGTTAAAACCCTGTTCTGTTAAATTCTGAAAATAAAATCGAATTATGACACAATAATGAATTATTATTCTAAAGAAAAATCGGATTTATAGCATCAGCAGGGGCGAACACACGCACGCGCAAGCGGGGCCACATGGTAGCCACGTGGTGGCCATGCTAGTAGGGGCGGCGGACGTGGCGTTAACGCGGCGGCCACGTCAGCGCCATGCCGGGGCGATGGCGGTGGCATGGGGACCGAGGGTCACCGACGAACGGTGGCACGACGGCTGGCGGCATGGGCACTAGCGAGATCAAGAGAGCGCAGGGATCTCACTTGAGTCGATGGCGACGAGCGGCGGCGATGGGAGACGGCCGGCGACGAGAGGGAAGTGGCGGGTGACTCGGGTCAACGGTGGGATTGGGGCTCCAGTGGCCGGCAGTGATGGTGGAGGTGCGGATGGTGACCGGCAGATGATGATGAAGATGATGGCGGGGACAGCGGCGATCGGCGAGCGACAAAGCGATGGCGATCCGTGACTGGAGGCGGAGGCAGGGCGCACGGCGTAGGGGCAAACGGCGGCGCTAGGGCTCCGGCTAGGGCTTTAGGGTGATGGCGGAGCTCACGGGGGACCTTTTTATAGCGGCGGCCAGCGGAATTAGTGAGCTACATGGCGGGCGGCGGTTAGGGTTTGGGCGGGTGGCGCGGAGACGGTTGCGGCGGCTGGCCGGGTCTGATTCCTTAGGGGAAAGGCCCAAGGTGATTCTGGAAGCGCGAATCTGGGCTCGGATTGGGCCCACATCGACGGCGACGGCGGATTGTGCGGTGGCAACCTGTCGACGGAAGGGGACAGCTCCGACAGGTGGGACCCACCTATCGGTGGCTGAGCGAGGGGGCGGTGGTAGCTAGGCCTACGAGGGCACGCATGAGAGAATGGACCGGCGGGAGTCGGCCCAAAACGAAGGAAAAATCCATTTTTTTATTTTTAATTATTTTTCTTTTAGAAAAGGACTTCCAAAATTCAGAAAAATATATTTTTGGCTTAGAAAAATTCCATAAAAATTCTTGAAAAAATCTTTACATTTTTAGAGACTTTTGCAAAAAAAATTCAGCAACATTTTATTTGCAAAAATTTCTTCCTCAAATTTCTATACTCAAAAATGCTTTCTTTTTCTTTGGGAAAAATTTCATTTTATTTTTCTTTTACTGAAAATTCTTTTTCTTTTTATTTTATTGACAACTTTTGTTAATTTTATATTTCGAAAATTTCAGGCTATGACAAACCTACCCCTTTAAATAGAATCTCGACCTCGAGATTCAGAGGTGCTTGGAAAAAGGTTCGGGTGGTTAGCTCTCAATTCATCTTCACGCTCCTAAGTGGCTTCCTCTTCCGAATGATTGCTCTACTGATCCTTGCAAAACTTTACAACCTTATTCCAGGTTCTTCTTTCGCTGACTTCCAGAATACAAGCAGGCTTCTCTACGTACATCAAATCTTCTTGAAGTTCTATCTGCTCGACATCCGTGACTTCAGAGGGGACACGCAGACACTTCTTCAACTGGGACACATAGAACACATTGTGGATATCTACTATGGATGGGGTTAACTCCAACTCATAAGCGACTTCTCTTCGACTTGTTATCTGGAATGGTCCCACAAAACGTGGTGCCAACTTTCCTTTGGTCTGAAAACGACGAACTCCACGAAACGGGGTAACTCTAAGGTATACGAAATGTCCTTCTTCAAAACTAAGGTCTCGACGATGATTGTCGGCATAACTCTTTTACCTAGATTGAGCAACCTTCAGACGATCTTGAATAATTTTTACTTTGCTTTTAGCTTCTCATATGATATCCATGCCAAAGACTTGATTCTCACCTACATGATCCTAAAACAACGGTGTTCTGCACTTCCTTCCATATAGGGCTTCAAATAGAGACATCTGACGACTAGCTTGATAATTGTTATTATAAGAAAATTCAACATAGGGTAGGTTCTTATCGCACGATCCTCTAAATTCTAGAGCATAGGCTCTCAACATATCCTCCAGAATCTGGTTTACTCTTTTCATCTGACCATCTGTTTGGGGGTGATAAGCTATACCGAAATTCAGATGAGTACCCAATTCTTCTTGCAGCTTCTGCCAAAACTTAGAAGTAAACTGACTTCCTTTATCTGACACTATCCTTTTAGGAACTTCATGCAAACAGATGATTCTAGCCATGTATAGCTCTACCAACTGACTACTGCGATAGATTATCTTGACTGGCAAAAAGTGAGCCACCTTTGTTAATCGATCAACAATAGCCCAAATAGAATCATACTCTGAGGTCGTTCTTAGCAATCTAGTTATAAAGTCCATTCCAACTTCTTCCCACTTCCATTTAGGCACTCTCAAAGGTTAGAGTAACCCAACAGGTCTCTGATGTTCTGCTTTTACTATCTAACACACATCACATAATGCTACATACTCTGCTATCTCACGGCGCATACTTGGCAATTAAAACTTCTCTCGAAGATCTTGATACATCTTAGTAATCTAGGATGAATAGAGTACTGGGTCTCATGGGCTTCATAGAGTATCAGATGCTTTAACTCCTTATCAGGTACGCAGATACGACTTCCATGCTATAGGGTACCTCGCTCATCTTCAACGAACTTGTAAGCTTTACCTTCCTTTATGCTTTCCTTAACTTCTAGGATATATGGATCATTCACTTGAGCCTCACGGATTTGATCTAATAGCAAAGGCTAAGCTTCTAAGGCTGCTAAAAACCCACTCGGAATGACACTCAAACTCAAATTTTCAAACTCTTGTAGCAATTTCAAAGATACTTGCTCCATAGAAATAGCATTCCCATTGGTCTTGCGGTTAAGAGCATCGGCTACCACATTAGCTTTACTGTGATGATACTGAATACTAACATCATAATTCTTGACTAACTCGAGCCATCTTCTTTGCTAAAGGTTCAAATCTAGTTGGGTGAAGATATACTTTAAACTTTTATGGTCTGTGAAGACTTCTGTACGGTTCCCAATGAGATAGTGACACCAAATCTTTAGAGAATGGACCACTGCGGCTATTTCTAAATCATGGGTTGGATAATTTAACTCATGGGGCCTTAATTGTCAAGAAGCATAGACAACTACCTTTTCTCCTTGCATCAACACACATCCTAAACCTTGACGGGATGCATCACAATATACTTGGAAATCTCCTTTATGGTTTGGCAAAATTAGCACTGGGGTTGATATCAATCTCTTCTTCAACTCTATGAAACTCTCTTCACACTTAGGTGTCCAGATAAATTTCTCATCCTTTCATAGTAACTTGGTCATAGGCTTGGCTATCTTGGAGAATTTCTCAATGAACCGACGGTAATAACCCGTAAGTCCAAGAAAACTTCTTATCTTAGTAGTGTTCTGGGACTGCACCCAATTAGTAACAGCTTCAACTGTACTTGGATCGATGGCAACTCCAGTAGAAGAGATAATGTGACCCAAAAACTTCACTTCCTTCAACCAAAAC
>KE371048.1:0-20083 GCA_000418225.1 Zizania latifolia
TATAAAGTGCATTTTGGTAGTTCCAGGTGTAGTGCCTATTTCAAAATACTTTTTGAGAAAAGCTATGCTTTTGCACCTTACATGGCAACTCATTTGTGGTCAGTTTTCGCATTGCCTGTTTCCTGTGTTGAAACTTCAGAAAGCATTGCTTGTTGGAAGAAAGGTCAGTTCAATGGTTCATGTTGGTCATTGGCTCGAAAAACTTCGGCAGTAGTTTTTCGCTTTGTAAAACAGATTACTTGATTTTACCAAACTTAAGCGCCTATTTTTATCCATAATTTTTTAGAGCCCCTTTAACTTAGTTAAGGAAAATTTGATGTAAATTATTACATCAAAGCTAAAGTATCATAAACTTAATTTGGTCGGCGAGTTAGCATACATGGGACCTTGTCTATTGTAAGTGCAACCAAATTACAATCGAGGTGGGTGTGGGTGTAGCGTGACTGGGTATTAATAACGTGGGATAAAGATAGGGATGACATTTTTATCAGTCAGAATAGATACTCGCAGGTATCTGATGTGACACACATAGTTTTGAATTTAAATTTATGCACGTGGGTTCATCGGTTTTGATACCTGTTAGGGTCAGATCGAGTATGGATTTAATTTAAAACACGTGGACACCTACGGGTTTACTCGAGTAATAAAATTTCTTTTGTTTTTTTTTCATAAAATTAGGCTCAACTTAATAGCAGCCTACTAACTCATAGCCACCCTACTTTTATTACTGCTACTTGTGTTATTGTATTGAACCCACAAGTTTTTCATCAGAATCCAGTACTCAATAGGTTCAAATACGAGTTTAGTCTAAAACCCGATGATTTTAAGGGTGTTTCGTGGATTTACTTCATAAACATATTTTTACTAACCCATAGGTTTTATGCGTGGGGGAGAAGCGGTGAACATGATGGCATGGGGGAAGGTTGTGAAAGAGATCGATCAATTCAAATTTGCTAATGATAATTATACCTAAAATATAGTCAATCAAAAGTATTAATTTAGCATTCCAACTACTGACAGTATAATACTACTTTTAGAATGGATGGTGCTTGAGAGAATGGATCTAGGCTCTTATGGGCTCGGGTATAACTTTCTCTAAGGACAAAAATTTTAAATTTGATATGCGGATTTCAGAAATTACAAAAATAGCCTTCTGTCGGGCTATGGCCTGTCGATCTAGGGCAGATCGGCCTAGATTGGCAGACTAGGTCGATCGGCCTGGATCGGCAGGCGTAGGCTTCTGTCGGTCGATGAACTGTCGATCTAGGCCGATCTGCCTTAGATCGGCAAATGAGGCCCAAATCGACCTAGATCGACAAACCATCTGCCGATCTAGGACAGATGAAGCCTAACGCCCGCCGATCTAGGCCGATCGGCCTAGATCGGCATATGATCTGCCGATCTCCGATCTGTCCTAGATCGGCAAACCATAGCTTGACAGAAGGCTATTTTTGTAATTTCTAAAATCCGCATACTAGATTTAAAATTTTGAATAAAAAATGTTTTATTAAAACAAAAAATTATAGTTTTAAGAACATTCTAATTAGGGCCTTCAATTTTCTTTAAAATTCGTGCAGTTGTTTTTTAGTGGGAGAGCACACAAGCCCATCTCAAGATTATCCTAACTGGCAAAATTATTCATATTAGACCAACACGCATTGAAGAAACAGAGGACGGATGAGTTTTTCATATCGATGATAGGTGCAACCAAATAACCAATGAAAAGGTGACTTGTAGATGGAGCTACTTGTCAGTGGCACTGTAGCACCTGAGCCGTGACAAGGAAGGTCACGGTCCAAGCCTCAATTGGTCGGCTTTTTTTCTCCCATTTTCTTGTGCTTCTCGTGGGGGCAAAGAAAAGAACGACCAAGGAAAAGAACGAGAGGGTCACTTACATCACAGGCATCCGTGGAAAGATCAAATCATCTGCAGAAAGTTGGTATCGCAAGAACAGGTGGCGATAGGAGCTGGACAGCTGCGATTTAACTAGAACACACAGTATAGAAATCCAAGCGTGTACATAAACAAAAAAAAATGGGGTTAGATTTTTCTCTGGTTTGAAAGCAAAATGTTTGTGGTTTCTTGCCCGGCCTTTCGAGCTTTCGTTTGCATCTCTCTAGCTGGAAGAAAGCGATGTGTCGAGCACTAGCCAACAGCCATAGTTGGGTCCTTGCATTATGCACAGAGACGAGCTTCGCATGATCTGTGATGGCTTGATGGGCTCGTGGTCCCGGCCCATATCCCAACCACGTCAGATCGCATCAAGCTCACCTGCAGTCTGCAGGGGCAATAAAAATGCAAAGAACAGTGGCAATTGGAATGTTACAAATGAGATTTTATGGTCAGAGCTTGTCCAGTTTTTATTTACAAAAAAGAATTGCTTGGAGTTACATGATGCAAACCATTAATGGGGAAGATTGCATCATTTGAGCGAAGATGCTGTGCTATGAACAAGGAGTAGACGTCCCAGCGAAACCGAATCCCAGCACAACGAAAGCAAAGGCCTGGAGGTAGATGAACAGGTAGTAATGCTTGGCCCCGAGCACAAAATCGTAAGAGGCGCATACCAGGAGGTAGAACGCAACCACGAGCTCAGGAATGTAAATCCTGCAAGAGTGAAATCAGGCAGATAGATAGTTTCGGGCATTGATTTTCACTGCTCTGATATCAGACTATCAGAGGGTAGATGTCATGTTTGTAAGTACTTTTTACCTCTCAACGCACTCTGTTGGCTTCAGTGGTTCAAGAAGGGGAACTTCAAGCTTGTCCTTCACATGATCACCGACCTTCTCAGTAACCACCCACTCATTGACATACATGGTCTCAAGCAAGCCTGTTAGAGCTGCACGCATCCGATGCATGGACATGACGTTCTCGAATAGAATCCACAATGGCATCAGATGCAGAGACCTGGTATATATTAGATAAAATCTGTAATCATGCGAAAATTGAATGGGCAGGTTGAGAGCCATCCTCAGCAGGAGGAACTTATTTTTACCTTGGATTTCTGATGGCGTTCATGATGGTAATGGCAGTGGGAATATAGACCATGCCCCAGACAGGAATACTGACTTCAGGGACCATGACGGACAATGGAATCACAATGCAGTAGAACAGGAAGGTCAAGAGGGGAGCAATGACCCTCCGTACAAAGAAAAAACTGTAGAGAAGATGAAGTTTTTTCCATACAGATACACCCTGAATCACATATAATCGGTAAAGAAACTTATTGCATGGCAATCCTGTAACTTATTCCATTGTGCTATATTCAGAAATGCTTGCCTTGCTTTTGACAATTTCCTTTGCCATTTTTCTGAAGAGGTTGGCAGCGCCACAAGTCCACCTATGCTGTTGATATCGGTAGGTCTTGAAGGTACTTGGGAGTTCACTCTTAACCTGTGCAATATTTGTTACTACAAGGTAAACTATGTGTGTATACTAATTCAAGGACCAACGATATAAAATTGTCACAAATATGTACCCTTATATCACCAACATACAGGAATAGCCATCCCTTGAGGCTTGCTCGTACAGCCAAGTCCATGTCTTCCACAGTTGTGCGATCCTTCCAGCCTCCTGCTTCATTAATAGCTGATAAACGCCACACACCGGCAGTACCTGTAGACAAATCAGAGCTGTTAGGACCTTAGATGCGATGGGTTAAAGTAAGTGGTTCCGAATGCTGATATTGAATCTTACCATTGAAACCAAAGAATGCGTGCATAGATGAACCTGATTCCTGCTCTACTTTGAAATGATAATCCAGTGACATCTTCTGTATCCTTGTCATAAGGCAAACATCATAGTTCACTGCAAAATTGCCCGGCAAAGGCCAGGGCGGGAACAGCCTGTAATCAGAATGAACAAAAAATCTCACTTCAAATAACCAAATGCCACCACATTTCTCATTGGAAACTAAACAAACTGCATCAGAGCATTAACAGTGAAGCCACTGATGAGCCAAATTATAGGTTTTTTGGGACCCAACCAAATTTATTTTTGTTAACTTAAAACTGTATAACATCTATCATCATGTGCCTATGTTGAGGTTTTCTTTTTCATAGACTTCCTTGGTTGTCATATAGCATTATAAGTTATTAATAGTTCAGTCTACTTGATGAACATGGTGATGTCCAACAAGATCTGAGAGTTTAGGAAACAGAATTGGAAATCATAAAAGTTGAGTGAACAAATCAACAGAAACATAAATTGGACTATCCGAGCAACAACTGAAGCGCTCATATTTAATTTGAGTAGCCTCAACAACAACAACAAAGCCTTTTAATCCCAAGCAATTTATGGTAGACTAAAGTTAAAACTCAACCGGAGCCATTAATTAAGGTTCAGGCACATGAATAGACCCTCTCCATGCACTCTTATTTAAGATTAAATCTTTAGGAGTATTTCATCATTTTAAGTCTCTTTTTATTGTCTCCTCCCAAGTTAATTTCAGTCGTCTCATGTCTCTCCTTATACTATTGTTGTACCTCAGGATTCCACCGTGCACCGGTTCCTCTAGAGTTCTCCGTTGGACATGTCCAAACCATTTCAACCGGTGTTAGACAAGCTTTTTTTAATTGATGCTACCCCTAGCCTATCACGTATATCGTTGTCCTAGATTCAATCCATTCTTATGTGCCCATAAATCCAACGCAACATACACACTTTTGTAACACTTAACTGTTAAGCATGTCGTCTTTTTATAGGCTAACATTCTACACCATACAACATTACAGATCTAATCGCCATTCTATAGAACTTGCCTTTTAGCTTCCGTGATACCCTCTTGTCACAGATAATGTCAGATGCTTGTCACCATTTCATCCACCTGGCTTTGATACTATGGCTAACATCTTCATCAATATCCTCATCTCTTTAAAACATTGATTCCAAATATCAAAAGGTATTCTTCTTAGGCATTACCTGACCATCCAAACTAACATCTTTCTCCTCATGTGTAGTAGTACTAGTGTTACATCTCATATAAAATCTTTAGACTCAAGAGTCTGCCTCCACAACTCTAGTTTCATATTTACTCTCGCCCAGCTTTTATCAACTAGCACTACATTGCCAGCGAAAAGCATACACCAAGGGATATCCCCTTGTATGCCCCCTGTGACCTCATCCATCACTAAGACAAATAGATAAGAGCTTAAAACCGACCCTTGATGTAGTCCTATTTTAGTCATCCGTATCGCCATCACATGTTCGAACACTAGTCACAACATTGTTATACATGTCCCTAATGAGAGAGACATACTTTGTTAGGACTTTATGTTTGTCTAAAGCCCACCACATGACATTCCTTGACTAGCCTCACAAGATCAAAAATTAGATGATGAAAAGATTTGCTTACCAAACTCCCAACGTGTCTGCACCAGAGCAATCTTTGGGTTATGCACAAGAAATGGTATCGTTTTTAAAAGGAAATCAGATTCAGGTTGGAAATCTGCATCAAAAATGGCAACAAAATCACACTGTTGGGCATAGGTATGTTCCATGCCCTTCTTCAAGGCTCCTGCTTTATATCCTTTCCTGTTGCCTCTAATCTCATACTTAATGTTAATATTTTTTCTGGCCAAATCCTTGCACTCAAGCTCCACTAGATCCTGCATTTGACCAAAATCGAAGTAAATAAAGAAAAATAATGACCTCTAAAGAGAAAATAATGGGGGGCTGTGGATTTCTAAGCAGAAAAGTACATGTGTACCCTTTATCGAGCTGCATCTACCTGAAAGTTAATAGCCCAACCCTACATTCATTCAATACAGCAATGGTCGATGGCCTTGCTCCTACAGTAGACTGTTCCTTTATAAACAGTACTAGCATAAGCTAAAGACAAGCATAATGAAGTAAAACTTCTTGATGTCATGTGTTGATGTGTAACAGTTCTATGTGTAGGATGCAAACTGAATCATGGCTTATTTTTATATAAAAAGAGAGAAAACTTCCTTGGTTACTGCATAGTAAATAATTGCAGTAATTAACATGTGCAATGATGAACATAGATTATCCAGCACTTCACATAATGGAATCAGCGAACAGCTGCGATTTTTATGTTCAAGTTGCATATCAAACTACACCATAGCTTTCGGACAACCTTATCCCTAATACCCCAATATTTTAGCATGTTTAACTTCATAAAACATTTGCATTGTTATTAATTTGCAAGTGGTATGGTATTGTGGTTATCCTGTTCATGACCTCAGTATAGGATATTATGGTTAAATAAAGGTGTCTACAAGTAGTATCTATGCCAACTACTCTGCTGTATGCCTGTATTACATGTCTAGCAATCATGAGTAGGTCAGCAATTGAGTACCTAGGGAAAAGAAGTTTAAGCATGTATTATTATATATCTAAGATATGCAAAATCCAGGTCACACTAAGATCCTCAACCTTCTCATTCTACTTGGTAAACTCACAGAGGTGTGTGGGATGCACTTGGTTAATCCATAGAGATTATTATCCATCCTTCTGCATTTCTATTCTGCAGCATATCTGCTTCCCACTTACCATCACTCAACAATATAAACCACTTAATAGGAAGCACTAAGAACTGCATGTTATTCTTCACACGAATTGTTAGGACCTACTTGTTCGACATGAGCATTGCATGAACAATCTCTAGATCTAAAACTTTTTGCATTGCCATGCGTGACTTCTGAAAATACTTGGCTCAAGTAATAAAAAAACTAAGCATTTTTGCAGAAGTTTAACTTACCTTAATGACTGGATCAGTGGAATCATCCAAGACTTGTATTATAATACGGTCTGGAGGCCACGTGAGAGCACATGCAGCTCCAATAGAGAGCTTGTAAACCTGCACACAAGAATGACACGCATCACGCCCACTGTCACACGCTGGAAATCAGTAAACAAATCCTTTGCAGCATAGTTAGCTGCTTTTCAGATAAAAACATCTCCACCAAATAGAAAAATGCTAAACCTATTGGATGGCAACTGTGAGCTGCACTTAACAAAGATTTCCTGGATTGGTTGGTTTCTGGACATTTCTGAACTACTTGCTCCATTCTCAAAAGGATGATGTTTTGGACACCGACAAGGTCTCCAATCCATATGTCTCTATGCTACCTTTTCTAGTTATATATATTTATAAAACAATATTTAAAATATAACTACATGAAAAAGTATTTTTCATAGCAAATCCACTAATATTATTTTCACATATTAAATCATAATATTTTTAATCTATTAATGATTTAAGATTTTGAGATTCGACTACATCGTATTTTATAACATCAAACATCATTAACAGAGGTAGTACAAACAGTTCTACAATCCAGGTATTATGCCAGGCCGGCATTGTGGCCCCTCATCCCGTAGCATCTAGTACGCACATTATTGATAAAATCACACATGTAACATAACCCTACTAATCTGAGCACGCGGATAGGGTCCCATTCCCACGAGCCATCATTCCATCGCCTCATTCAGAGCCTCGGAAGAACAAATTATAAAAGGACAACCTAAAATATCGAAGTGAATTGCGCCACAAAATTGAAAGAGTTTAACAAGAGCAAAAGCTGAAGCAACGGAAAGTGAAACCACCTAACGCAAGCCTGTCCCCTCAATCTCCGAGATTTGACGGTAAGCTTGCAATCCCGAAGCAGATCGTACAGCGCTCGATCATGAAATTCAGCAGTAATAGGGAGAAGCAAGAGATCGAACACCTCACCTCCTTCTCGTTGTACATGGGGATCTGCACGAGCACCAACGGGAACGCCTCCGGCCCGCATGCCGCCGCCCCTACCGCCTCCTCGTCGTCGACGCCTCCACTCCCAACGGCAATGGGCTCCCACTTGTACCGCCGCTCCGGCAATCTCCGCAGCAGCTTGATGGCGACGAGGCTGACGAGGCTCATGTAGGTCACCTCCAGCACCAGCACCACCGACATCGCCATGCACGCCCACACCGCGAGCTGCAGCACCGGCGCCACCGCGCGCGCCCGCACAACCGCCCACGCCGCCGCGATCTGGTCCCCCGAAGCGGCGGCGAGCGACCGCCCCCACAGCTCCTCCATGCGCTCGTTGCTCTGGCGCCTCTCTAGCTTTTGGACTTTGGAAGTGGAATTTTGGAAATGGTGGGCAAAGCTTGCAGCGGTGGACTTCTACGTGAGTATTTTTTTACGAGGGTTGAAATTAAAGTATGTTTGGATGGTGATAACAACCCAAGCTCCTAGATACGGAAAGAATAAACACTGTGCGGAATTTTGCGATGACACCCTCCTAAAACCGTGTATTGTCAGAGGACGGACAGGTGGGACCTGACAGATAAGAAGGTTAACCACCCATCTCGTCGGATGGAAAGTAGGTAGAAACCCTACTGTAGCCACCAAAACCAAACTAATAATAAATAAATCGATAATCATGGCCGGTTACAATGGTTCCTGACTCTCCTGTCTCGAGGGGGAGAAGATGATGGCCTTCGAAGTTCCGGTCTAGCAGCACGGGTTCCTGCCAAGATAGCAGCAAGCCAGCCAACTGTTAGAGATAGGATAGTGTATTGAAAAGTGATGAACTAAAAACATGTGAATTGGTGGCTGTATGTTGATGTGATCCATCAGTCCTTGCAGAGCATGTAGTTCACATTTTACAGCACATATTGAGACATCTGGATCTGCTCGTGAAGATAATACTTCTCCACTTTCGACATGATTCACACAACTAATCACTTGTCTATAGTCACATCCTCCAAATTTATTAATATACTGACTACTAGAGCAGGTAGGATAAGTTAACATACTGCACTGAAGCTGGACTTCTTATTCACATCTTGTAAAGAAGCCATGGGCTTCCAATTGGATCCTGGACCAGAGTCCCTATCAAGAATGCCAACATATGCAATATGGATTTCTTAGTTAAAATTAACACACGTATTTTATAACAAACGGAGAGGAGTGAATATATACTCATAATATTAAGCAAACAGTTTTACCTTCTTCCTAGTTATGCCACCCACCACACTGTGACTGTGTAGTGGTCCATAGAAGTCGGTAAAAACAACCCTCTCAGAGGGCTTCCGAACAGCCAAAGGCATTGCATATGCTGCTTCTCCAATGCCAGTAACAATACACCTAAATGCCTTGTTATGCAACTTAGATTTGACTGACATACAGGCCTTGGTAATCGAATAGCATGTTTTACTACATGTGAGAACAATGGTGGGTACTAAACTGAATTCAACAATAAGGCAGTAAATTCCAAAGGATAGTCTTGGAAAAACAAGTCAATTCAAAGAAGATTTGCAACCATGCGCATTATTGACAGATAATAAGACAATAAGACATCAACCCCCATGTGATGTTATTGTCCTACAGTCCTTTGTACTGTGATGTAAGATGAGCAAACTAATTGCTAAGCTACAATCAGAGGTGACAAACTGAGAACCAGTAAACCGAAAATCTACCACAAGGAATTCAGATAAGAATATTTCAGAGGAGAATCAAGTAAAATGCAAAATATGACGAAACACCTACAGTGAAAGAAAACCAGACCCCTTCCCAAAACACAATGTGGTAACATAACCAAGATGTTAAGCACTAAAAGTACTGGCTACCCAAGGAACTGGCAATCGTGGAGGGCACAACTATTTTCTGTCACGTAGACTGCTACTGCATGCCCAAATCACTATCCCTATAACATAGGTACACATAATGACATAGACACCCACTGACTTGCATTTGCCATATGAATTTTGCAAGGATAAACAGGTGATATACCTTGGGAGCTGAATTCTTAAAATGGTTTAACGAAACCATTCCCCTCCAGGATAATTTTTGTGCTTCCTGGCCCATTTTTGTAACTTCTCCTAGGATGGCAAATACAGCATACACCACCTGTACAGTTCAGATTCAAGATTCACACTTTCACAGTTCATCAAGCAGGAGGCATGCAGGAAGAGACAATACCTGGATAAGCTTATGGTACAAGGGCAAAAGCTGGTGAAATGCACACACGGAAAAATTACAGCTGAGACACACAGGGTGTGCTCCAGCTGCTCTGGCCTGTAGTCTTTTGGGCCCCGGCCTGGTTCATGATCTGTCTGATCTCCATGGCCTCTGCTGTTCGTCCAGAGGCGGCATACATGTCGCTGAGCAAAATGTAGTACCCACCCTCCTCTGGGTTTAGGCTCCTTAGCTTCTGGACCGCCCGCTCTGCCATGTTGATATCCCCATGTGTCCGGCTTGCACCAAGTAAAGCACCCCAGACCACAGCATTGCTAGGGATTGGCATTTGCTCTATCATTTTGTATGCTTCCTCAAGTTGCCCTGCCCGACCAAGCAAATCCACCATACATCCATAATGCTGAATGGTGAGATCCACTTTACCATAGTTGCCACTCAGCATTGCATTGAACATGGTGCGCCCCTCCTCAACAAAACCCTTGTGCGCATATGCAGTGAGCACTGCAAGCAGTGTTACCCCATCAGGCTTCACATCTTTGCCATCAGCCAGCATCTGATAAAACAAAACAACCGTGCTCTCCACATCGCCATGTGATGCATATGCCGAGATAAGTGTATTCCATGATGCCAAGCTCCTCATGCTCATGCTGTCAAACAAAGCCCGTGCCTCAGCGAGGTTCCCACACTTAGCATACATGTCCATGAGTGCATTACGGAGTGATACCATCCACCCAAAGCCATTGGAATCAACATACTGACGAACACACTCCCCAGTGGCAAGGTCCCCGAGTGCAGTGCATGCTGACACAACACTCAGCATGGTCACTTCGTCTGGCTGCACTGGCATTGCATCAAACAATGCCAAGGCCTCCTGTGGACGTCTTGCCTTGGCATATGCAGAAATCATGGCTGTCCAAGAAACAACATCCCGGTTTGGCATCTGATCGAACACCACGCGCGCAGAATTCAAATCGTTGGCCTTAAGGTGCAAAGTGAGCAGCCCTGAGAAAGAGATTACGTCCCGAGCGGGCATTTCGTCGAACACCCTGCGCGCGTCGCCCACGGCAGCCCGGGACGAGTAGGCGTGAAGCAGCGCGTTGTGGACATGCACGTGAGAGCTTCCCGCGCCAAGGCAGCCGTGTTTGATCGCCTGGGCGTGGAGATCGGAAGGTAACAGCCGCCGCGACAGGCATCGAGAGCAAGACTTGAGGACGAATGTGAAGGTGAAGGCGTCAGGGGCCGCGCCCGCGCGGCGCATCGCAGTGAAGAGCTCGATGGCGGCGCCGGGCGAGGAGGACGCGGCAAGGCCGCGCATGAGGGTGTTGTAGAAGAAGGCGAGGTGGGAGGAGGCCGAGGAGATGAATGGGAGGTGAAGGGAGAGGATGGCGGCGGCATGGCGGAGGTCGCCGGCGGGGGAGACGGCGGCGAAGCGGAGGAGCTTGGCGAGTGCTGCAACCGCGTTAGCGACCGGGAAGAGGTGGCGGCGGCGGATGAGAACGCCGTGGAGAAGGCGGAGGTCGCGCTTCGTCGAGCACTGGCCGGCGAAGGATACTAGATGATCACCCGGCGAGACCGACGGTGACGGCGAAGGCGGCGTCATCGCGGAGTCAGGCTACGATTTGGCAGGCTTCGGTTCAAATAAGAGCTAGGAGAAAATATGTTTTAAGATTTTTTTTCTTATTTATATCATATATGTTCACTCCGTCTAATATTTAAAATTATTCCAAATAATATTATTATCAATTAAATACTAAATAAGTAATATTTAAAATTATTTCAAATAATATTATTATCAATTAAATACTAAATAAGTTAGTTAGTGAGCAATACAGTATTTTCAATATACAACAAGTTTCTCATAGTTATTTGACAATAATTTATATGTACTGTGAAACTTAAGCTAACTTATGAATAAACTAAAACCGTCTAGCACATTGAAACATTTCAAAATATTGTACTTAATAATTCAATATAAATTTGATATTATATTTATTTACTATTGTAAATGTTAATATTTTTAAATGATTAAAATTAAAATTAAATAAAATATGATATATTAATTTCCTATCTTTAAATGCTTTCAGATCTCAAAGGTACTACAATTTGTAACATAGACTGAAATAAAAAAAGGTGTACTAATTGTAAAAAATTTAAAACCTGATACACCAAACGAGATTACGATAATCCACTGTAATGCTGAACTATGTCTGCCGGTTACGATAAAGCAGATCGGAAAGCGAAGATTCACATGTTTAAAGATGAAAAATAGTGGCGTATTCGTTAGCTGGTACCTTTTGTCAAATTTCATGCTCTACAAATCATATGCCTTTTTTCTGCTTGGTCAGGATTTTGTTCTGTTTGCCCAAATCTTTCAAGTTATTTACTTTAAAAGCCATTCACTGTCAAATTTGATATGGCAAGTGGAAATGCAGGTCACTCACACTTGAAATCTGGACATTGCCGGGCTTCACAAAATCAGGTCACAGTTTCCAACCAACTCGACAATTATACGATTACCGGTTTATAAAACTAGTAGCTATGCTAATAGGATTGAGAACGATTTCGTTAATCGTGACAATGATGTCTGTCCACAAGTGAATTTAGAATTTGTGTGCTTAAGGTTTTGAAAAACAACCGATAAGTATTAGCTGATGAAAATACGAAGAAGATGTCTTATAACATCTATATTCTAATTTATTTTTAATTCTATAAACATAAAATTTTACATCTAAAACTTAAATATAAATCGTTTAAAAAACATATAGCTACAACTAACATAATATCCAAAATATCTAATTAGGATAGTAGTTGCTAGGGCGAAGACAAAGAGATCCTTTACCAAACAAAAACCAGGCTAGGCTAACACAAACGGCGGCGCGGACACACTCTCGTCTCGCCTTCGTCAGTCCCCACTCCCACACAGCGGCACTAGGCACATAGGCCGACAGAAATCGCAGCTACCCACGAGGCCCCCCTCCCGAATCTTCTGGAACCTTCTCGAACCAGCAGGAGCCGCCGCCAATGCCGGCAGGGATCCGGAGGCGGCGCCGGCTGTTGTAGGACGCGATGGCGAGGTCGAGGCCTAGGGTTTGGCTCCTGGCGGGATGCGCCGCCGTCCTGCTGTGGGCCTTCGTCGGGCAGCTCGTCGCCGTCGGCCGACTCCTCGCCCTGTTCGGCCTCGGTGGCGACGCGGACCCCTCGCCACCGCCTACCACGCTTCCGCCCCGAAGTACGTGATCTCCGTGTTTTTTTTTAAAAAAAATAAATCTCCGCATAAGTTTGATTTAGGTTGGTTCAGTTTTGATGTGCATGGATTTTATGCAGCCCATAGGGATGAGAAGAAATGAGCTACGCTACAAACAGTAAAGTTTATAGGAGATTTAAGTGTGGCTGAGTTTGTTATTGCCCTTCCCCAACTTGATAGAAACTTAGCAAGTAAAGTAGTAGAGGGCTAGAGGCTGCTGCTTGAAGTGTAGTTGCGATTAATGAGAAAAATGGTTCACTCTGGAAGGCATGGCAAAACATAAATGGATGCATCTGCCGACTGCCATCCTTAATTTTTTGGACGTTTATTTAAGTAGTAGCATCAATCGTCACTTGAGCATAGCAGCTTTAACCTGAATTTTTATTTTTAGGAATCTACAGGAGCAATGGTTATCTGAAGATATCTTGCAACGGTGGATTGAATCAGATGCGTTCGGAGGTCAGTTGTTATTTGGGTTACTTGAGTTACTTTTGCTGTTCAGTATTATATTTCTCTCTCTCACTTTTTACTTATGTTGTAATTGCGAAAACATGTATTCCAGATATGTGACATGGTGGCAGTTGCTCGCTTGCTGAACCTCACAATGGTTGTCCCAGAACTAGACAAGAGATCGTTCTGGGCTGATCAAAGGTATTTTTCATTTTCTTGGATAGGTTCTGTATGTGGCTAACCATACCAATCTCTGAAATGTGCATTACTTTTTAATGATTTGCAGCAATTTTGAAGATATATTTGATGTTAAGCATTTCATTGATACAATAAGAGATGAAGTGCACATTGTTAAACAGCTTCCAAAGAAGTTTGGTCCAGAGGATTCAAACATTGTGCTTAACATGCCACCTGTGAGTTGGTCAGATGAAAAATATTACTTGCATCAGGTTTGTACATATATCTGTCACAACACATGCTTACTGTATGCTATATATTCTTCACTGTGTCTTATCTATGCAGATCTTACCATTATTCGGCAAATACAGTGTCATCCATTTTAACAAGACGGATGCTCGGTTAGCAAATAATGGTATCAGTACACAGCTTCAGCTGCTTAGATGCCATGTTAATTTTCATGCACTGAAGTTCACCTCTCAAATCGAGGCATTGGGGAATAAACTGGTGCAGAAACTTCAAGCCAAGGGATCATTTGTGGCCTTGCATTTACGATACGAGATGGACATGCTAGCCTTTTCTGGTTGCAATCATGGTCTTTCTCCTGAAGAAGCTGAGGAGCTCAAAAGAATGAGGTTCAAAAGCTAACCTTGCTTTATCTTATACCCACATGGTTTCAGTATGCACCTTTGACCATTTCTTTTCCCAATCAATAATCATGCATTCATAAAGAAAATTAAAATTATAGTGGTTTGTACATATTTTTTCACAATGAATCTACTAATGTGATTTTCACATGACAAATCATAGAATTTTTGTGCGTATCAGTGTCCAAAAGTTTTAAAGTTTGACTGCACACAATTTAAAACATCTATTAAAGAATGGACATATTAGTAGTTTAACGATGCTTAGAATACATGTTGATCATTCAAGAAGGGGAAGAATATTCATACCTCAACTTGTCGAGAAATGCTAGTGTTCATGGCATAGATATTATGTATAGCAGTCTGTCTCCTACAATTTTCCGTAACATTTTCATTTTACTTTTGTGGTGATCATTTGATGCAGGGTTCATGAAACCTCACTATCAACCTAGTAAATTGTCGTTTTTATAGCTAGTTTTTATCTTATTTTTTATGCATTTCGATGGACTGAAAATGAAATCATCCCTTTATTTGAACATTGTCAAATTAGTCAAGTGTCATTTTGTATAGGTCTTACTCCTATTCTTCAGAGATGAGTATGAATAAACTATTTATAACTACAACTCTATGTCTATGAGAGCTGCTTCAATGCTTTGTCTGTAAGAAAAACACAAGCTATAAAGCAGAAGAAACTAACTTTTTCTATCAATCAGATATGCATATCCATGGTGGAGAGAAAAGGAAATTGACTCACAAGCTAAGAGATTGCAAGGGCTATGCCCACTTACACCAGAGGAGACATCAATTATTCTGAAAGCTCTGGGCTTTCAGAAGGATACTCTCATATACATTGCTGCTGGTGAAATATATGGGGGAGAAAAGAGACTAGAACCTTTACAAGCTGCTTTCCCAAAACTTGTAAGTGTGATATTGACATATTGTTGCCAAAATTCTTCCAAATATATTGCTCTTTTCATGTGTTGTGGTAACTGGTAATAATTGTAGTACGGTTTTCCTAAATTCCACTGCAAGTGGCATTTTCCTATTTGTCTGCTAACAGTCTGCTAACACTGATTGGCATGTCTTGGGATATCACTTCATTCCCTAAAAGTTCACTCACCTCATTATATAATATAACAATATAAACAATGTTAAATTTCTTTCAGGTAAGAAAGGAGATGCTTCTAGATTCAGAAGCTCTACAACAATTCCAAAACCATTCTTCGCAGATGGCTGCACTTGACTTCATTGTATCCACAGCCAGTGATGTTTTCATTCCTACCTATGATGGTAACATGGCAAAACTTGTTGAAGGTCACCGGAGGTATGGCAACACAGCCAGATTTTATCTTATGCAAATCAAGCTTCCTTTTCTGCGTGATTTGATCATACAGCCAAAAGTTGTGTGCGATCAGATAGGTATTATCTGGTCATCAGATTTTTGTTGGAATTTTTATCTTTCAGGTTCCTGGGTTTCCGGAAAAGTGTGCTACTAGACCGACGGAAATTGGTTGGACTACTAGACTTGTACAATAATAAGACAATTTCTTGGGAGAATTTTGCATCTTCAGTCCAGGAAACTCACAAAAATCGTTCAGTCCAACCATCATGTCGGCAGAAAATTGAAAATAAGCCAAAAGAAGAGGATTACTTTTATGCTAACCCCCACGAATGCCTGGCCAATTCAAGATTGTGCAGCGAAAGAAAGGATGCAACTAGTGTAAGGTGAGCGCGAAATCATTTGCAACCTCGCCGATGCAAGTTATTGCAGTGACGTGCAGTGGACTGAAGCCAGCAGCCCAGCAGGCAGAGTCCATCATGATCGTTTAACTGATATTCCTGATCTTCTGTTGTATAGGTCAGTTTTTTTAGCTTTGCTATTGATTCATTCATTTATCCACTTGCCGAATATGAGGGTTTCCAAAGCGTGTAAATTGAGCTGGTTGTTTGCTGTTCATGTTCACGATGATTAATTGATGACGAGAGCCAAAGGGAAACACCCGCTCGGTTTCATATTATAAATCGTTTGTTTTTTAAATTAAACTTTGCTAACTTGATTAAATTTAAAGGAAAATATATTAATATCTATGGTACTAAATAAATACATATTTTATGATGTATTCAATAAAATTAATTTGATGTTATAGTTATTGGTATATTTTTTTGTAAAATTGGTCAAATTTAAAAAGGTTTGACTTGTAAAAAACAAACCAGGAGCGAATTGATGCCTAGATAATTTTCGAAACCGGTGAAAAGATGACATATAAATGAGCGAGGTATGTCGATCATATACACATTTATCAAGTTGTTGCCATGGCGATGAGATGGTGGCATCGACTGTTGTGGAGAGAAGTCTGCTAGGGTTAGGGCTTTAAGAGAAGAAAAGGAACCTGATAGGCTTTAAATGGGTTGTTAAGGTTAGGTTTAAAGAGAGGGGAAACACCTTGTAGGCTTTAAATGAGTTGTTAGAGATAGGTTGTTGGTCTAAACTTGTATAGATGAGCTGTTAGATAGGGTTTTAGACTAGGCTTTAAGTGTATTGTTGGATTGAATTTTAATTTTAACTATATATATTCGACATCACCTTATCTTACGGTTTACACCTTACCGTATAAAAAATAAAAAAGTAGTCGGAGGCCACGCCTTGTCTTAATAACTACATATACATCAGATATGATTTGCTAAAGAACGATATTTATTATGAACAATGTCGTGAGCACGGTAGCATCACATGACACTGGATAGTATAATACATCCTCGCGGAAGATGAGAAAAATGGTCGTTCTCCACGTTCTCTTCTTCAACATCTCCAATATAACGTACAGCTTGGCAGACGTCTGTACAAACCGCAACACTGGTTGACAAAAACCGTACACAGCTGCTATATATGTTCCATTTCCTCATGCTGTTACAGCCACAGGTCTTTGGCTGGTCTTGATTCCTTTGATAGCTGCAAAATTGCAAGAGGAAAAACATAAGCACTCTGCCACCTATTATGAGTCATCTATGTCTTCTCAAATTCATTAAGAACTGAAGAGTGATTCAAGATTGAATGCGGGTGCCACTGAATAGAAGCCATGCCTTCTGCATAGTCTGGAGCCCCGAAAACGGCAGAACCAGCAACAATGGCATTCGCTCCAGCTTCAATGACCTGTTTGTTATTCAACGAACAACAAAAATTTAGCACCCAACTGAATCAAACATTAGTCCAAGACTGTTCCGCAGATGTCTTCATATTTAGTGATGAAATGCTAACAGAAATAGAAAGGTGGAATTAGGTTACCTTATAGGCATTTTTAGGACCAACTCCACCATCAACCTCAATCCAGGGGTTTACTCCCTATAAAACATAAATCGAACATTTAGACAATTGTTGCAGTGAGAATACATACAGGCAATGAGGAATTGAGGATATACCTTCTCTGCACATAATCTTCTCAACTCAGCAATTTTCTTTACTTGACTCTCAATAAAGCTCTGCCCACCAAACCCAGGATTCACTGACATAATCAATACCAGATCAACAACTGCACAGGCAAATGTAGTAGCTTGTCAGTTGTCAGTACATTGTGGAAGAAAAAACAACATGAAAAAGCAATATACAACTTGTTGGGCTATTGACAAGTGAAACAAATATCTAGTGTAAGGTATAGTAAGGAAACCGCTTGTAAGTTTCTGTGGTGAGAATCATTAATAATTATTCTTATCCCAAGGATATTTCAAACCTGGTCTGCTACATCAATAGATTTTCCAAACAAACCTTACACACATGCAAATGTACAGTGAATATTGGAGTGAGAATAGTCTTACCGTCAAGTACATAATCTATCGCACTGAGAGGGGTTGCAGGATTCAAAACAACTCCAGCCTTTGCCCCTAGACTTTTAATCTGACAAAAATGTGAGACCGCTACATCATTTTCTGATTAAGTCCATTACATTAAACTATAATTGCTGACACATTGGTCAAAAAATGAATATATAACAAGTTAAACTTGGCTAGGAACTAGATGCTAATGGTTAGTGAAAGGAGCAAATGACAAGCATTATGTTCAGTATATTAAAAGATCCAAGAAACCATTTGGTATTCCGAGTAGTCATACATTACAGTATCCTAATAAAGTAGCAATAGCAAGTTTGCTCCTTCAATAGGAACCTAGTGACAGTTCAGATTCCTCCCAGATAGATAACAGAAAATCTCAATAAGACAAAAGGCTCAACTAGGAGAGGAATCCACAACGGGATGCTAATTCATGATTAAATGGAAGCACAGTGAAATTGTGAATTCGATTGAAATCATTCATGCGTGCTACATATTGACATAAACTCCAAAGAAAGTAGAAATTATTCACGTTCAACTGTGTTATAAAAATTAAAAAATATTAAAGATGACAATATTTACCTGATTGACGGTTCGGTGTAGATGGATGGTTGATGTTTGCTCACAGTGAACACTGACAATATCAGCACCTGCCTTGATAAAATCTGGAACTCGCTGCTCAGGTTCCACGATCATCTGCAATTAATAAAACAACAAATCACCACATCAGCAGGGGTCAAAGGGAGTGAAATTACAGCATATAAACACCTAAAACTTCAGCAGGGCTTCCCAAGAAGTACCAGATGCACATCCAACGGAAGATCAGTCACTGGGCGCAGAGCATCAACAACCAAAGGTCCAATCGTGATGTTGGGCACAAAACGTCCATCCATGACATCAACATGAATCCAGTCGCATCCTGCCACCTCCACAGCTTTTACCTAGTAATAATATTATTACACTATCAATATATTCTTTGTCTCATGATATCAATCTATAGCTCCAATAGTAGCCTAAATGGTCCTCCTACGTATATTTCCAGATCATGGACTCAGTGATCTTGGCAAATCAAATCTATTTGGTTTGATGTAGGCCAGAATCTTTACAGACCTGCTCACCAAGCTTGGAAAAGTTTGCTGAAAGAATAGAAGGGGACACAATGATGTCATTCTTTGAGAAGTTGTCAACCCTGGCTGATGCCTTCACTTGGAATGCCTTCCTGCAAAGCATCCAGGAAAAACAAAAGGAGAACATTCAGATCACAGCCTAACCAGCATTTGTTATTTTTGCGGTCATATTCTTAACGTAACTAGGCAATATAGACTACAAACCATTCGTTCATCCTATCACTTAGAATACAAACCATGCTCACAGTTCTAGATATGACAGGGCTGGCGTCCGAGGCAATAAACTCCCCAAGTCAACTGGTGTAGCTTAGAGCAAGACGAAGAAACAGCAGAAATACAAGCTCATTGAACCTGTGCCGTAGCTCAAAGCTCATGACCCAAACAGTTCGACTCTGACATGCTATCCGATGTTGAGGAATGGAGGCTGCTTAATCCGGGAGTACCTGGGTCCTGGGGTCCGACCACATCCAATCAGGTGCACTCACAGCGAACCAGCATCGCGTGGCGACGGAGCAAGGATCTCTAGCTCCACCGGCGTGCGACGGGGAGCCAAAACACGCAGGAGACACCGAATCGGATCGGCCGGCGGTCCAGGTCTCGCCCGTAACCGCAACGCCGGCACACACACACACACACACAAGGGAACAAGAGTACGCGGCGGGGATGTGGGCCACCCAGAATACCTTGGCGACGA
>KE371048.1:37287-51956 GCA_000418225.1 Zizania latifolia
AGAAATCGAGAGAAAAAAAAGGAATTTTCGAGTGAATCGGGAGGCAGGACTTAGGCAACTCCGACCAACCTCTCAAAATTTAGCCCCTACTCTTAAAAATGAGTATCCCTCGTTCAGATTTCAACCCTCATTTCTCTCTGCTCTCTAACCGAACTCTTATTTTAGGCTTTCTATTTTCTCTCACCTATATTTTATACATAACTTGTAACTACCAAGTCCAGCATTTTATATCTAAACTGCGTTAGTATTATTAGAATAGATATTTTTTAATGGCAATTTTGTATAGCTAAATATTGAAGGAATTATTTTTTCAAATAATTTAGAACTATATTTTTTATTTGTCAGTCTTAGAACGGCTATATATTTGAACGGACACTCTTCCAACGGCTATAAATCAAATGGTCGCTCTCCCGATGGCTATAAATCAAACGGTCACTTTTCCAACGGCTATAAATCAAACGGTCACTCTATCTGCAACGGTTATATTTTTCCGTCTATATATATGTATGGCCATTCCCTTTCCTGAACCAATTCCAACATTGTGCTGCTTCTTGTCCACTGAAAATGAGTGTCGTCTCTCCCGACTAGATTCATCTTCTTCGTCCGATGATGGTGATGATGCTCTTGAGGAAACCCTTACTGCGTTACACCAAGCACACACTCAATATCACGCTCTCCATTCTCCACGATGGGGTGGTTCTGTACCTGGGCGTCAGTACATTCATCGGGACAGAGAAAGTGGGCATTGGAGGTTGTACAATGACTATTTCTCCGAAAATCCAACCTACGGGCCACCTTTCTTCCGGTGCAGGTTTGCTAATAGCCTGTTAATTATTCTGTACCTTCTTTATCCACATTCCTATATCCATGTTTGCTTAGTTTGGATTTGTCCCTCAAGTTTAGGATGTCTCGTACACTATACCTTCGCATAGTGCAAGCTGTAGAGCAACATGATAATTACTTTGAGCAGAAAAGAGATAGAGTTGGACGTCTCGGGTTATCATCTTTGCAAAAGATTACTGCAGCTTTTTTATGCTTAGTTATGGAGTACCACCTGATTTCATGGATCAATACATTCGTATTGGTGAAAGTACTATCATAGAAAGCCTTAGAAGATTTGTCACAGTAATTGTTGACGTGTTTGGAGAGAGTATCTGAGATCCCCTAATGAGAATGATACAAGTAGATTACTTGCAATCGGGAGGCGAAGGGGCTTTCCTGGAATGCTTGGGAGTTTAGATTGCATGCATTGAAGGTGAAAGAATTGTCCTAACTCATGACGCGGGCAATATACTGGCCATGAGCACGAGCCTACAATAATACTCGAAGCTGTTGCATCGCATGATCTTTGGATTTGACATGCTTTTTTTGGTTTACCAGGGTCACACAATGATATCAATGTTCTTCATCGTTCCCATCTATTTGCAAGGCTAGCCGAAGGAGATGCCCCAAAAGTTAATTTTACCGTTAACGGTAATAATTATACGATGGGTTACTACCTTGTAGATGGCATCTACCCTCAATGGGCGACATTTATGAAGACTATAACAAATCCCCAAGGGAATAAGAAGAAATACTTTGCCAAGGCACAAGAAGCGGTTAGAAAGGATGTGGAAAGGGCTTTTGGGGTTCTACAAGCTCAATTTGCCATTGTTCGTGGACCAGCTCGTATGTGGGATAAAGCGACACTTAGACAAATAATGACAGCTTGTGTCATCATGCACAGCATGATCGTTGAAGACGAGCGAAGTGAAGACGAAGACGAAGACGTCCACTACAAGGGTGTCGGCCAGCTTGTGAGACCTACTCCACTTGAAGTTCGTAACCGTACACGGGAGTTCCATGAATTCCTACAAGCTCATCACAATATCACAAGCAGCCAAATCCACGCCCAACTTCAGCAAGATCTTATCGAGCACCTTTGGCAGCATCACTCGGACATGTATCAGTACTGAACCTTCATATCCATGTAGTCTTGTACCATCTATTTTTACCAGTAGAGTACCTTCTATTTTATCAGTCATGTACCCTTCAATCATGTATCAATCAAATAAGCATCCATTTTTTCCAGGAAAACAAAAAAAGATTATTCTACCACTTGTATTTGGCATCACATGCACAAATTTACACGCACATTCTAAATCCAAATTGCACATTACATTTCAAACTGGTTCACAAGTCCAAATTCACCACATTGCTCGAGAGTCTGACTTCAGCAAGTCTTACATGCTAAGTAAGTAAGTTCAAGAGGCAAAACTTCACCAAGTCTAGCTGCTTACATGCCAACTAAATAACAGTTCAAGAGGCAAGACTTCAGCAAGTCTAGCTGTTTACATGACAACTAAATAACAGAGAGGTCTTTTCATAGTGCACACACAAAAGACAAATAAACACGATGTTTCTAGTTACCACCACCACAACGTCGAGTAATGATCTCATTCTGCAATGTCTTATAAAATATCTTTTGTCCCTCACTCATACCATTAAGGTCTATGTTCATAACTTTCTCATCATCTTCTCTCTGTTTCAACTCTATTTCTCGTTGCATTAAATCCAGCTTCCTATACGCTACTTCTTGCTTGATTTCAAGCCTTCTAGTCTCTACCGCAAGCATCTCATCATTACGTTCTTTTTTCTTAATCTCCCTCATCTGTTCGGCCTTTTCTCTCTTTGCCCACAATTTTTCCATTGCCTCCATATAAAGGCCTTCTCCTTGAGAGTTAGGATTTTTACCTCTGCGTGCTTTCTCCTTCTTCTTACCATCTGGCCTTCCTTTCCTTGGTGATGTATGACTTGGTCCGTTCTCTTCATCAGCATACTTACTTTCATGAGTTCCAGGTGTACATGACCCTGGACCTGTGGTTGAGGAAGTCTTTTGTTTTTTCTAAGAGCTTTGAGAGGTCTCACAACCTAGATCAGCCCACTTCTGCTCATGCTGCAGCTTATTCCAACAATGCATGAAAATAAATGGTTTCCCCTCTGGATCTTTTTCCTGGTACAATTCCTTTGCCCGTTCTATCTGTACAAAAAAACATGTGTTGACTACCATGCACAAAAGATATATATTTTCAATCAATTAATAGAATTAAACAACTTACCTTATCTTGCTCTGTCAGCCCGCTTTCTCTTCTGTTCTAAACTTGAGTATACCATCCACAAAATCTATTAACACTTTTATGGATGATACCCCAACGGTGAGAGAGAGAACTGCTATTACGCTCGGACTCAAAAGTCTTGTGCTCATAATAATAATCATGAATTCGCTTCCAATAAGTACTACGAGTTTGATCAGTGCCTTGAACTGGATCCAAGCTAATTTCTAGCCATGCTTTCACCAACATAGTGTCTTCATAGGGAATGAAATTTCTAGTCCTCTTCTTACTTGGTTTCAGGGGGGAGTACAATGTTCAGCAACTTGTTCAACATGTGTTTCAACTTGAAAGTCATCAAAACACAGATAGTTGTTGTCCCCATTGCCTGAGAGCAAATCAACCCAACTCTCCATTTGTTCTTCCTGGATATAGGAATTGACTATATTAATAAATTAACCACAACCTTTTCATTAAAAAAAAGAATCAAGCACAAGCCAAAATTGATTAAATAATGCCAGTCTTTACTTCTCACCACACTCTAAATTTTACATTCACAGAACTTGCTCTCTCTGTCTTCACTTTGCAGCACTCCCTCTCTCTCTATCTTCACTCTGCAACCCACAGCACCAACACACGGCATCGTACAGCAGCGCACAGCAGCAGGGGCGCACAGCAGCGCACGGCAGCAGCGGCACAGCAAGGGCGCGACCTTGTTGGCCAGCGGAGGGCGACGCGAATCAGGGGCGCAGCAGCAGCCCAAGGCGGCCCAGCGCAGGCGGCCGGCAAGCGGTGGCGGCCACGCCGCCCAGATCTACGAGGTATATTTCGTATTCTCGTTTCCCACTCATCTAGAAGCCGAGAAAGCAGCCATGGATGCCACAATAACGAGAAGAGGGGAACAGGGACGTACCAGCTCGGAGATCTCCACGGCGGCGCGGGAAGACGGCCGTTGGCCCGCTCGGTGGATGAGGCTCAAGATGAGAGTCGCTCAAATGTGGGGGACGAGGAGAGAGGAACGAGGGATCCTCATCCGTCGGGGTTCAGATAGGAGACCGGTTGGAGAAGTATTTTTTGCGTTTTAGACCTCAAAATGAGATGAGAGATGGGATAGGATGTTGGCTGGAGTTGCCCTTAGGAGTAGTGAGTGGAATGTGGACACAGCAAACTCCGGTCTCATGTAGATTTTTCCACCGCGGTAGGCTAGTTGGGTTCGACACGCTTTTATTTTTAAAATATGTAATTACTAAATTTTATAATATTGAACACCGAGAGACAGAACAAACCCAAACAAACAGCCTATTAGGGATGGTAATTTTACCAGCAGATCCGGGTACCCGCAGGTACCTAACCCGACGGACATGGGTTTGGATTTAAATTTATGTCCGTAGGTTTACGGGTTCGGGTACCCATTTAGTGTCTGGTTAGGTTCAGGTTTAGTTTTAAACCCACGGGTATCTGCGGGTACCCGATTAGTTTTTTTTCTTCAAAAATTTGGCCCAAAATGTTTAGTGCTCCAGCAGTTCAGTCAGCCCAAATGTGAAATGCTCTAGCAGTTCAGCCCACACCCTCACCCAGTCACTCTGCCATCTTCTAGCATTAGCAGCCATCCGCTCCTCCGCCAACTGCTGTGTCTGCGCAGCTGCGCTAGGCCAGAGGCCACCGCCCACGTTTGCCACTTCCGCGCCAAGCCGCCGCCTGCGCCCGCCGCTTCCGCCATTTCGCGCCAGGCATGGCCTGCTGCTTCCGTGCTAGACCGCTACCCGCACCTACGTCGGCCATCGCTCGTCGCTACCGCACTAGGCCGCCACCTGCGCCCGCCGATTCCACGCCAGGCCGCCGCCCGCGCTTGCGTCGATCTGGTGAATCCTTCCGTCGTCGGCCACCCCGAGCTCCGATCTGCCACATCTGCCTATCATCGGTCGCCTCAAGCTCCGATCTACCAAATCTACCCGTTGCTACGCCGCCGTCCGTTGCCCACGCCCGTTGTCACTGCGTTGAACCTACGGGTTTTCTATCTGGTTTCGGGTACCCGACGGGTTCGGGCATGGGTTTGGTTTCAAACCCATAGATTTTATGGGTACATGTTTGACTGAATTTTATAGGTTTCTTCACGAACGGGCTTTAGAAAAAACCCGTAGATTTTAAATCCGTTGCCATCTCTACGGCCCATCACACAGATGGCAGGCCACTGCCCAATCAACTATCTGATTATCATTAAACTATTTTGTTAACACCATCTCATCGATGGCTCGATCCTGTCCCTACATGTAATACGCCGAAGCGACTAGAAACCTACGACGGCCGTTGATCAATTCGTGATCCAATTCCAACCAGAACTCGCTCTCTTCTGCGTACGACGTGTCGCGGCGAGCCGGCGACGTGCCACGCTAGAGGGACACCCGTCGCGCGCCACTCGCCTCGGCCTCTCCAACCTACACGCGTCCTCACCCCTCGCGCCCGGATAAAACCCCTAAAACCCAGGTCCCCAGCCCGATCACTCCACTTTTGGGCGTTAGCTTGGAGTTAGCGAGCATGGCGATCGCGTCGCGGTCGAGGAGGCTTGCGGCGCTGGCGATGCTGCTGCTGCTTGCAGTGGCGGCGGCAGCGGCCGTTACGACGGGGACGGACGCCGGCGCCGAGGTGCACGAGCAGACCAAGCAGGGTAGGTCCAAGGTCGAGGAGAAGGCCGGCGAGGGGTACGAAGCCGCCAAGGACAAGGCTGGCAAGGCGCACGAGACGCTGCGGCAGTCGACCGACGCCGCCGCGGACAAGGCCGGCTCGGCGAAGGACGCGTCGTGGGAGAAGGCGGGGACCGCAAAGGACGCCGCGTGGGAGAAGGCGAAGGCGGCCGGCGAGAAGGTGCAGCAGTCCAAGGAGGCGGCCAAGGGGAAGGCCGGCGAAGCGGCAGGCGCGGCGAAGGACGCCGCGTGGGAGACGGCAGAGGCCGCCAAGGAGAAATCCGGCCACGGGTACGAGGCAGCAAAGGGGAAGGTGACCGACGGGTACGAGAAGGTAATGGAGAAGGCCAGGGAGACCGCCGACATGGCCAAGGAGAAGATCGAGGAGGTGAAGGAGAGGGTCACCGGAGCCGACACCGACAGCAAGGAGAAGCCCCGGAGGGTCGACGAGCTTTGAGCTCGCCGACGCCCGTTAACGATTCGGCCTTCTCGTCATATCACTTTCTAGCGTTGTTTTCAGTGCTGTTGTCTAGTTCTCCACACGGTGCTGTTTCTGTATCTGCGTTGTACAATAATGTGATCTTTTGTAGATAACTTGTACGAAACAAGTTGCTGTTTTTCCACTGAAACTGTACTCAAAAGCAAAACTGGAACTTTGATGGCCTTCACACACTCAGATGACCCTAGGTACATACTACAGAGAAGCCTCTTGTCAAATCTAATTGAAAAGAAGCAACAACAGAGCTGAATTGCTACAAGCATTTCGACGACGACGCCCTCCTGGCTTCAGGCCAGAATTGTGTACCGTGAGCCGCTACGTTTGACAGCTTACCTCTCTTCAAACCGAACTGAAAAGGGATCTGCATTTCCTCTTATATCTCGTCTTTGCTACCCCCGTGATACAGAGTATGAGATTACTGTAACAAAAGCACGCGACGGCAATGCTTCAGAGTTTCAGACGAGGAGTGGAGCTTCCAGGGCGGCGGCAGAAGCAGCGGCTCTTGGGTTGTTGTCCTGGAGCTTCAGTGTAGAGGTGACCAGCAGGGAGAGGACGGCGAAGCACGAAGGGATCAGACCTGTCCCGTACCTGCTCACCGTGTTCAGCCCCCTCGTCTCACCGCAGCTGATCGTGTCTGCAACAGGCAGCATAATATCGACAATTAGTTAGCTCCTGTTCACTGATTTCGTCTGAAAACCAAGTATCCTGAATTCCAGATGATGCGTATTGGTTGATGCACGGAAAGATGTAAACTTTTTTTTGTAGCTCGTACCTTCGTAAGACTCGAGGACGAACAAGGCGATCCCACACGACATCTTGTCCAAGAAGCTCAGCGATCCGTAGACGAAGGCGCAGCCGTTCAAGTCGTCTCCTACCAGCGCGCTCTCTAGCCCAACCGTGGTGACCTGCTCGGTTGTTCAGAGCAAACGAGCCTGATCAAAACTCGCATTCATCCCATGCAGAAATTGCAGAGTGCAGTGTTCTTTTTTTACCATCACGAGTGCGTTTGCAGCGCCGATGACCATGGCGAGAGGGTACATCAGGTTGTGCATCTCGCTCGGGAGGACGAAGACGGCGGCGCCGGAGATCACCCAGAGTATTGCTCCGATGGTGAGAAGCGACTTCAGGCGGCGGCTGTTCCACTTTATCTCCTGCATTGGACATGCAAGCTGTGAGAAAAAGCTGAACTTGCAAATTTGCAATGTCGAAGTCTAGAACCGTGGGTAACAAACAGGAGTAGACCTGGAGAACAACGGACACGAAAAAGCTGCAGCAGAATATGATGGCCGGTATCTGCATAGACAGGCCAAATATCAGATGTGTTATGCATAGATGGTTGGTGTGTAGGTACAGAGGGTGACCAAAGGATTGAAAACTCACAATTGCTTTCGAGTATTCATTCATTCTCAGGTCTCTGGTGACATAGAACGCGATGAGTGACTGAAAATAAGAGGCACATATAGAGGATTGTTTATGAGAGGATAAGATATGCTCCATAAAAAATGAAAGAAGATAGAGAAGATAAGATGGCAGAACTAATTCGGTTCAGTCGTCATGATACATAAACACAGTTAGTTGCAAAACATGTTTAGAAAAAAATTAGTGCAGTCATACGCCAAATTTATATATTACATGAACAGTAAAGAGTGAACAAATCTGTCAGGCTAATGTTCAGACTTCAGAGAGAACTTGGGGACTGAAATACCTGACAGATAGAACCTATTTGATAATCACGATAGAAACCGATAAGATAGAGCATGCAGTGTGCATTTTTCATGTCAATTAAGAATATCTACTATTCTGATAGGGCAAGGTGTCAACCTGAGAGACGTTTGTGATCAATCTTGCAAGCATATACAGCACAGCGACTTGGTAGTACAAGGTTTTCTTGAACCAGTAGCCCCAGGAAATCCGAGACGATTTTTTGCAGTTAGATTCCGACTGCAAGCTGCAAAACCAAATATTTCAGAAAACATTTTTAATGCAATAAAATGCCTAATGCATTATTCCACGGCTGAAAATTCTGTGAACATACGTCGGCTCCTTTGTTCCAGCATGGAACGCCACCAGGAAGCAGCATCCGACAAAGATTGACACGTACGCTATCCACCGGTACTGCAGGTAAAGAAACGAGCAATTGTAACTCCTGTAAATTCCTTTCTTTTACTGACAAAGAAGCTCAAATCTGACAGCTGACATGGTTAGGCTATTCACCTGAAGAACAATGTCTGAGCATTGCTTTGCCTTCACTAAACCAAACACAGCTAATGCAATCCCATATAAACCAAGATTAGCCACCTGTATTTGCCATTTTTAGTGAGCATCTTCCTCATGTGGACAATGATTGCAAATTGCAATGTATAATACAGTGGTTAAACAAGTAGGAATAAATTATTTGAACACAGTTCAAGTCAACTTCAATCAGAAAACAGGGCCAGTGAAAAGATACCATTTTGGGTATAGAAACAATGCACTTACGAGATGTTATTATAATATCAAGCTATTTTAGAGAAAGTTCCATGGCCATGGAAGAAATATCCCAGAGATACTTCCACTAAAAAAGTATCCTAGTGATAACTGGTTTCCATGCTGGTACTCACCATGGTGGACGCATTTCTGCAACTTGCTAAGGCTACCCGGCTTGTGGAATCCAGTGTCATGCAGTTCACCATTGACCTGAGAGGAATAAAACACGTCAGCCAGAGCCCAAACCTTCTGTAAATTAGATAGAATCTTCTGGCTAAGTTCAAGAAGGTGAAGGGTGTTTACATGTGTGAAACTTGTGTAGCCGCCCAACCGATGTTAAAGACGGCAGCGAAAAGGCTGTAACCAATGGTCCTCAGAAGATATGAATCGGTCCCCAGAATGGTGCAAAGCAGACATCCACCGAAGACAGAAGAGAAGGAGACGCCGACCAGGATTGATCCTCCGATGTGCCACAGCTTGAAGTGACCAAATCGATCAATCTGATCACATAGCACATTGCTCACAGATCAATTACTATTTTTTTTCTAATCAGCAATAGCAAACAGTTTCACTTCTTTGATTACCATCTCGCCGGCTAGAATCGTCATTAGGCCATCTGCAACCTGACCAGAAAGCATCACAATAGCTGCATCTCTGCAAGAAACACAAAACCATAATAACTAAGTAAGCTGCAGCAGCAGCGACATTACTTCGCTTCCGAAAATGCAAACCTTCGTACGGACCATTAGTGTGATTGATTGATTACCTTGGAGCAAGCCCGATTTCTTGCAAGAAGAGCAGCAGGTAAGTGAACCAGCATGCCGACGTGATGTCATTCAGCATGTGACCGACGCCGTACGACAATACCGGCCACCGTCCTAGAGGCTGAGAAATCTGTTCCTCTGCCAACACCTCCTCATCGCCCTTCGCATCCGCCATAGCGAGCACAGGCAGATCAGTACTGATTTTCCCGATGCCTTCAGCTACGGTTTCTGAATGTTCAGAGGATTGTGTACATTAACATTAGATTCAGAGAACACATAGAGAGAGGAAATCATATGCCTTGTGAAATACATGGAAAAAACATATTTTATTTGATGACGTGTAAGGTTGTAAGCTTTCGTTCACGCAGCCACACGGCTGGCCGGCTCGGCTGCTCGCGAGCGACTCGTGCCGCGCCGTGCAGCCCCCCCGTCCCCTCGACGCCCCCTGCTCCCTGAGCCTGCTCGCTGCCGGCGCCGCGCACCGCCGTCCTGCGAGCCGACGCCACCCCGCGGGCCCGCGCCGTGCTCTCCGCCGCACCCCCACAGTCTCCCAGCCAGCCCTAGCGGCTAGCTTCCCCTCACCTCCTCCGCGCGCCGGCGGGGCGGGTGATCGTAAAATGTCGGGAAACGGCAATGCAAAGCAACCCCCGCTCACGACGGCGCCGGCGACGCGCAAACCACGCCAAAATCCAGCAAAAAGGAAGCGAAAGGTACAATAATCCGGAGAATCGTAGGGTATATTTGCACGTACCACACGAGGAGAGAGAGAGAGAAAGAGAGTGCGTGCGCTTCTTGTTCGAGGAGGAGGAAGAGGAGTGTGCGAGCGGGATGGACAAGCCGATCGGATCCGGCGGTGGTATTTATAGGCACGAGAGTTCGCGCTGCTCGCTGCACGCAAGCAAGACAATGGTGGCTAGGGCAATAGGGGCGGCGCCACAGGACAGAGACGAACTAATGTTACAAGGAGATTTGGTCCTATACTGAAATTGAGAATATATCTTTCGCATCTCACGTCTCACGTCTCACTAATACGTGAAATCTTTTCATGTTAAAAATATATAGGCTAAGAGAATAAATCTTTAATTTCAATTTAAATAGAAATATATGATCAATTTTTTCTACAAAGATTTGTTCTTGTACTAGTGTTTGTTTCTTTACCACGTGACGGGGATGACATATGACTTTTGATCTAGTCGTGTAAATAAACAAATGTTATTTAACTTTATCGTATAAGAGAAAATGTTTATTTATCGACAGATCTGCAATTTGAAAAAGAAACTGGTTTCTTTTTTGCACTGCTTTCCTTTCCGTTTGCGGGAAACAAATCGCACTAATCGCTCTTTCAGGCTTCTAATCGCGCACGAAAGATGCTTGCTTTAAGATTCGTGCTTGAGAGTAATGTACCATGCTGTTTTTTTTTCTCGCCTCCATGCAGGACACCCAATGCTATATAACTTCTGAAAGAAATAAGGAATCTCATCGATTCTATTCTGAGTACATTTTGGCTTGATTTCTAGAACCGAATATTTGTATTGGTTGATATCGGTCTATTGTTTTGGATTTAATAAAATAAATTTATTTATTTTATACAATTTTTTTATTTAAAATGTATATTAATATGATTAAATATAACATATTTAAATAGGTTGATATCTCAAATATAGTGTATGACTTATATATAATATAATATATAGCTTACTTAAGTACCATGTAATACATATCTTAAATAAAATTTAAAATACAATTTTGACTGATGGTATTGACCGAAATAAGTATCGACCTGTATTAAAATTAGAGCAGCAACATAATTGATAAGCTTATAAATAGCATGTTTATTAAATTTTTTAACGTTCACATACATCGACAATTTTGTTTCAAAATATAAAGACTTGTAAAATATAGATCGTCCCATCAACCATCCTTATCTCAATGTATTCTCATCTTATATACAACTATCTTTCCACTTCCTACATGCTCTTGTTAAACGAGAGCAGTAGTCCTTTTTTCTTCGTCCTTTTTTTTTTAAAAAAAAAAAACTTGGACTCCGGATAGAGGAAGTACATTAGCATGTGCGCGTTACAAGTAAATGGCACCCAATGAGAATCGATGGAACAAGCTGAACTGTCAGACCAACTCATGCATTATTGGTCAATCGTTCAAAAAAAAAGAATATAGCTAGACATGCGTGTCTCCATCTTGTCATGAACCCTAACTGCACATCAGCTAATCGATCAAAGCTGAATGCTATTGTTCATTGCATTCCATCTTTCTCCTTTAGTTCTTCCAAGCAGCAGCAGAGCAGCAGAGCAGTTCTCCCTGTTGCCGAGCCAGCAGAAAGCATGTGAATTCAAGAACCAGCACTTTGTCATAAGGTCAAATTTGCGAAAATCTCTTAAACGTCATGGAAGATTTTGTCATCCAAGACAGCAGGAGACTACAAATTAGCCGCCTGCCTTGAATTCTGAATGTACCGTTTACTAGCATATATTATATATGCTCTCAGTGAAGACTGAAGCGTGCTTTGTCAGGTCTTGTTAAAGCTAATCAAACCGGCGAAATTTTAGCGTAGCTTTCATGTGATGTAATATTCCCTGAACTTTATACTGATATTAGTTATTAGTTATAGCGAATCAAGGTAGCTGCAACTATTTCATTATACTGCAAACGCTGCCGACCTGCTTCATGCATGCAAGCATCAGGCATGTGATTATGCAGCAATCATGCATGCAAAGATTATCATCAGGAAAGTCACCGAAATCAACACAGGAAATCGATGTCCTTCGAGCAGAAAAAAACCGAGTGGGTAGATTACAAAAACTATATATGTCAAGTTGTCAACCACATGGATGATGATGGACCAAGTTGGCTAGGAGACAAGCATCCAACTTTTCTTTCTTATCAGAGAATTAAAATGGATGGATCCAAAGATCTCAAGTAGATAGGGTCAGTGTTCTAACCTGCTGTGTCACTTAGCCGCCCATAGTAAGCTTTCCTCAGCGTTTGACCATGAGGGCAGCAGACTGGGAAGGGGTTTAGCAGCCCCTGACTTTGTAGTTTTCCCTGGCTTTGACTTGCATGCTAACAGAAGGATCAGTATCACCACGAAAAATATCATCATTGACATCATCTCTTCCTTCCCCCTGAAAATGATCGTCAAACAACCGACATATTTCTCCATATACTCTAACAATAATATTCTCTGTAGTAGATTAGTAGGGTAGTTTTCCTGGGATGATGTTTATCAGCAATTCAGCAGCCGCACATGGCAATGACTTTGTTTAGCGAGCATGGTTAGTATTATTATACTACTAGTAGAATCAAATTAGACATCAATTTATAAGAATAAATTAGTACTTTTTAATCATATTTTGGGTAGGTATTTACATATACATCTTTCGCGGACCGATTGTCATATCCGCATCACTTATTTTTAAACGATTTTATCCTTCCTATATTATCAAGATAACAGTAAAAAATATTGTAACCCTTAAATGGAAGAAGATAAATGGTTGAATATAACATAAAATTGCTATTTTCAGCAGTATATCACAATGCAAATGAACAAAGAAAACATGCAGAGATCCAAAGGGCATATTTCTAAGCAGCTGCTACAAGATTGCCCCAGGTCATGTACACAAGAGAAAATGCCTAGGTAATCTTTCTTTTTTTTGGCACAATAACATTCATAAATCCACCAAGCAGATCCCGAAACTTATCAAAACCAGGCAAGGATTTTTCTAAAACATAAACACGTAAACAGAACATTTATTCGTTTGTTACTCCTGTCTGCTGATACAATCATGCAACATCGTCTGACATGCCTAATAAGCCAACAGAAAGACATGATGATTAGGATGACGGTGAACTGCCTTCCTATCCGAAAATGTGTAACATGAAAGCCGTCAACGCAACTTTTACTGCATATCTGGCATATCATCAGCACCATCAGCTCACCCAGATACAGAAGCATCAGCACACTGAAATTATGGATACCACTGGATCAACAACCGATGCTATGGAACATTTCTCTTCCCCAAACGGCCAAACCCCCAAAGTTTTCCCCTTGATTTCATAGGCAGCAGAAACACACACTTACTCCCCTACATCCAGCATGCGACTTTTCCGATACAGAGATAAAGTGTAGGAACAGGATCAGTAGTTGTTCATTCAGGCAACAGATTATCTCTCTTTGCTAGAGTTCTGGCACCCATTTCAGCTTCTAATTGATGGGTCCTTCCAAAATTTGAGTTTGTTCCCACTATATGTGCAGCCATGCTCATGCTTGGAGCACCTGGCAATGGATAATGTGAGTCTTGAAATAACGACCTGAAATGGTTAACCACAAGTTTGCTATGAAAGACCTGTGCTGGCCCTTCCGAGCAAAAGTCTCCCACATGTGGGCACTGTTAATCTCAATAACCGTTGCTGTATTTGAGACATCGACAAGAGTGATGCTCATATTGTTGCGGATAATACATAGCTTTCCATTTAGTGGGACCAAAGCTGCCGCTTCAAAAGCTCGAGAGCTGCCCAGATGGTGCCTGCTGTCCATGAATCTGGTCCATGATCTTGTGTTTCCATCATAGACTCTAAGCTTGCATCCATCCCGGCAATCCACTGAATAAAGGCGTCCATTAAAGGAAATGCTTGGATTCCGACAGCCCGCAACCATTTCATCAGCAGTGATTGACCACACATTGGTTGTTGGCATATAGACCTCATTCACAACCTGATGATGAGAATCAAGCCCTTTAAGGAACCATTTGCCATCATATACAACTCCAATGAAAGGCACCATTCCTGTGCTCATTTCACTAATGAAAGACCATCTATTCCTGTTTGGATCATAAAACTCAGCAGATCTTAGAGTTCTTTGTATCCCTTCACACTCCCCACCAGCAACATAGAGGCGGTTGTTTATGACACAGGAACCAAAGAAATGACGCTTTTGTAGCATATCTGGAGCTCGGACCCATTTGTTTGTCCGAGCATTGTAAAATACAACATGCCTCATAGACCCTCGGACTGGATCTTTACCACCAAACAGGTACAAATAACAGCCACTGAGAACAGCACAACCAAAGCCCACGGCTTCTGAATACTCTGATGGAACTGGAGGGAGTGACTTCCACAACTGGTGAACTGGGTCAAAGGCATGCCAAGAAATCTT